>JAVHNL010000299.1:0-75000 GCA_031216105.1 Dalbergia cultrata | reverse complement strand
CCATGTGAAAGGATACTCTAAGAAAACAATAATATATATCTTGAGGTAAAGGAAAAACTACGATGTACTTTATTGCTTAGTTTGACTTTTTTGAAACCTTTAACAATTTGGGCTAGTTTAGCATTAACATTTTTATATGTGAATCCTTTTGTTTAACCCTAAAAAAATAGAAAAATACAAACATGTATTCTTTTTTCCATGCACTTGATTTGTTGCTCTTATTTTTCGAATTATATTATTGTGATTTCATTCCTACAATTCTTTATTTGTTCGTACAAGAACACAGGAGAAGGGCTAATTTTTAGGTAAGGGTAAGAAATTAACATATCGCTTCCCTTATTGCTTCTCTTTTTAGTCCAGTGCACTTTTTTCCTTTCCATTTGTATATAAAAACAAGTATATCATTTGTTTATTACTAGTAAATTTAAAAAATTTATAAAAAAAACTTGAATAGGTTTATAGACTTTGAAAAATGGCGAATTTCATTTAGTTTTGATCCAAATACTTTTAAAATTGCTTGGTTATAATTTCTATCATGTATGATTACTATTTGTTATATATGATTAAATGACTTGATACTTTATTAATCAGTTTAATATTTAACATAAATAGGCTAATGGCTAAAATATTAAAATCAGACAATTTAAAAATGTTTGGATAGAAAAAATAAATTCTAGGCCAAAACCATATTCACTTAATATTTAATAACAACAAACATGTTTAAGCCTTTACAAAATTAGTATTTCAATGTAACCTTCATTTTTTGTCAAAATTCTTGAAAGTTGGAAGCACAAGCTTTTAAAATGAGTTTAATTTAAATACATAGATAATATAAAAGAAATTTTATAATTTCACCTAATCAGATGATTCTATTTATGAAATTTTTAATATAGCAAATGATTGAATCTAATTTTTTACTGATGTGATAATACGTAATTTGGTGGTAGAATTTTTGTATAAATTCTTTTATAACATAGTGTATATAAATTAAATCATTTTAAAATTTACAAAATCAAGTAGAATATATATTTTTTTATTTTTTGGCATGTTATATTATAATAAATATTCACGTTAAAAAATATATAATTTAGAAATAATATTTAACATAAGTTAAATTTAAATATGTAATAACTATTTTGAATCAGTGCATGTACAATTAACAATTTTAAATAGAATAATTTATTGAGTTTTGCTGACCACTGTACACATGATTAAAGATACCAGAAAAAACAAGATTTAAAAACTTTTAATGCATCCCACACTTTGGATACATCAAAATTTGTCTTTCCAGTATTGAAGTTTCTATTTTTAATTCCTTAATTATTGCCTTAAGGACACTTGTTAGATAAACCTTAATTTGTTTATAAATTTATAAAAGATGATTAATAAAAGTAATAGATATTAAACGAGATGAAAAGGCTTAAAGTCCACAGTTCATGGAATCAGGCATATAGATCAGAATAACAATTAATTCGATGATTAAATTAGTCTTTCTCCATTTTCATTGACTTATTAAAACTGATTGCAACAGGCACATTGAATATTCCTAACCTAGATCGGAATATTTTAAACGCGACCCTTAGTTATACTATGAAAACCGGCGTCATGGTTTTCGAACACAACAATCAAAACAATGTTAAGGTAGATACATATATATAAGCCGGGTAAATAGTTGAAGAATCTTGTTCAAGAAAAAAACACTTTCACTGGCCAAAAAGGGAAAATAAAATAATTTAAGAATCACCACTTAATAAATTACAGTGCACCACTGGAATTCACATTACTGCAGCTACTTTTCCGATAATTGCAGCTACTTCTTAGGATAACTTCAAATAAATCTCTCGTACTTTCATAAGATTCACACATAAGTGCAAATGCAACTCCGCAGCTCGAATTTTGGATACCACTGTGACCCTAACTACACCAGTTGCATCTAGAAAGCTAGTGAGGTAACCATAAGTCATACAAAAATTTACTCAGATATCAAAATTGATCCAGTTTTCTATCATCACATCATCAGCCATGGTGGTATTCATCTTCCAGCAGCACTTCTCTGAAGCTTAATAATCACTAACCAGCTGCTGCAAAACCTGGTTGAATTTCCACTTGTTGGCACTGCAAAACCTGTGGGGATAGCCTAAGAAATCAATTCTTATGTATACAAAAATCTGCATGATTTCTTGTGTCAATTAGCTGTGATATTCATACAAAACAGCAAAACTACTTGCTTAGCATGGCAAATGTTGAGAGGAAAACATTGGAGGAATTTCCAATGGAACAAAGCCATCGATGCTAAAGGTGCTTGAACCTAGTGGAATTTCAACGACATAATCTACAAGGGATACCACATGTAGGTGGCAACATAATGGAAAATTCTCTTCGATAATAAAGTCTCAAAAGTTACATGCACAAGTAGTTCATAATCTTTTATAGTACATTAAAAAAAATTTAAACCCAATCTGAGGATAGATTGAAAAAAATTCCATACCTGTTCAGGTGTTAGCAAAAGAATGTACTCCAATGCTGACAAAGGTGAGGCACATATTACCATATGATCACAATAAATAGTTATTTCTTCCCCAATATTTGTCACAGATCTGAAATAAAACAAGGCATAATATAACTGGAGGATTGTTTTAAAATGAGGATGTCCTAAGGGAAGAGTAAAACATAAGAAGTGTGGACCACATACATACGTACTAGGGATTGAACTCCACACAAGGTGCTTTGTGAGAAAAGCTGGACCTTTACTAGGCTACACAGCCATTGGTAAGAAACAAGCTATGAATTTGGGACAAGAAGGAAAGGGTAAAAGGTAGAAACCTTGTTCACGATTCTGTGCAGTTTTAGTTGAATTGTCATACATATTACAGCCATCTTAGAGACAGTGTCTAAAGATCCTGACCAACCACATGCCCTTTTTATAATTCTCTTTTGCTACTGTTTAGATAACATTGTCGCACAAACAAACTGTAGCTGCTGCAAAAAATACATGAGCCTTCTCATCAGACAAGGAATAATTAAATAACAACAAAAGTTCCTGAACATGTCTTGTCTTGACTTCCATTTTGCCAATATAGAAAACAATTAGTTGGGTTGAAGCCATGGAATAGGACAAAAGTGTAAGACACATGCTTTCCATCACTGAGAAGTATGAGCGCATGAAAATCAGAGTAAACTAACCCCTGAAATCAAATATTCAATATCATAATACCTACCAACATATAAACATTTACATTCTGCGCTCACAAATCCTTTCACTTCAATCTCATGCTTGAATCCATTCAAAATATCCAAATGTCAATCAGCTTCATTGAAACATAAAAATTGGGGCAATGGAATAATGGGTGTAGATATTCCATAAGGGTCAGGCAACAATATACTGGCACAGAGAATAACAGATCATACATCAGACCCAACAATCAAACATACTTTTTAAATACATTAGCAGTAACCTATCCTATAAGACTCGAGAATAATACAAGAGAATATTTTTTGTTTCTTTTAATAGCCAACTTGTAATGAAAGGAAATATAATCATTATATTCCTCTAAATAGGGTAATGTAACAAATGGCATTGAGATAGAAATCATATGGTTTACCTACGCAGACAGCAGTCATCTCTCAGGTCTGAACCTTGAATAAAGGACATTGAAAAGGCCAAGATAGTGATGTGTGCCTGAGAAGTAAGTTTCCCTCACATATGATATTATTCATAAGGTGAGATCTTCATCTACAAGAGCAGAGATGCTGAGAAAGCTACTATAAAAATATCCATGAACGGGTTAATAACAGAAAGTGAAGCGAAAAATACGTTCCAAAACCTTTATAAATTAAATATTAAAAAATGTAAATGGTTAGTCACTTTGTGGAACAATAAGCAATCCAATATAATAAAATCCAAAGGTATGTACTGTCATAGATTGACTTATAAAAAGAATCTCTAACTTAAATTTAAATGAGAAGAAAATTAAAACTAATGAAGGATCACTTCAAACACATATTTTCAAAATTTTATGTTAGGATCCAACCACAAGATACTGAACTTGAGTCCCACATTGGAAGCATGGGATTGATGTGAAATTGATGTTATGATTTAGTGCATTTGATTGGACTATGATACTCATATTTTCAAGATTTGGCTAATTGCCTAACTTGGGACAATCTTATTAGCCACTTAATATCTGATCAATGTCAAGCATATGGCCTTTTTTAAATAGTTACCCTAACAAATGCGCAACAGGATTGAGGCTTGGGTAGAAGTAAAGAAGCTATGTCTTTGTGGCAATTCTTGGTTACTAGCTTTTTTCTATAGAAAAGGAAAATTTTTCAAAAGAGAAGAAATGGTACAAAAGAGGAGATAAGGCATCCTCACAAAGAAACAAAAATTAAACGACTAAATCCTATGCGGATAAACCATATAACAAAGTATACCAATCCCTTTGTATGTTGGATAAAGAAACATCATTAAACAAACCATGAGGAAAGAACCATTAAACTTGCCAAATCCATTATAACCAATCCCTTGCTTACTAGCTTTTATTGTTTGTGTAGAAGAAAAGAAGCTAAGTGTATAAGGTAAATTTTTGCAACTAGATTCAATGCATAGGTGGAAGTAAAGAGGCTAGTCTTCATGGCAATGTGCACTCGGTGCTATGATTTGGTACATTTGGTTGGATCGCAACACTTGTAGTTTCAAGATTTCTTTGGGTAAATGGCTAATTTGGGACAATATTAGATGCTTAGTTCCTACCAATACCCTATACAGTGGGAAAAGATTATTTTGTTGTTGTTATTATTTAGCTTCTAGCAATAACCCTTTGGAAGTAGGAACAAAATTATGCTCATCCTTCAAGTGTTACACAACATTGTACCTCTGACTTAAAATAGTTTCACCTCCCTCACATTTACATTTTGACCAAACCAGAGAGAACATTTCCTAGGTTAGTAGTCGGAAAACCATTTTTAGTGTGTCACACAATATCGTGGAAGATGGTAGAATCTTGTCTTGGTTTATCAAAGTTTGTAGAAGCCCCAGTAAGAAAGTGTATCATATAGAGGTAGTCTAATAGGTCAAGGTGGAGGAAGACCAAGAATAAGTATAAATGAAGCCAATAAGAAAGACTTGGATTTAGATGGCTTATCTAGAGGCTCGGGCTATACACTTGGTTTACGATAGGATACAATAGCCTCAATAGAACCATGTAACCGGCTGCACCTAATGGAAAAAGGATTTTTGGTTATTGTTGGTGGTGGTGGTGGTGGTGTGCACAATATAGTGCTTTTAAGTTTTATCATAATGTAAGAATGAAGAAAACGAGGAAAAAATCTACTATAAAGAAACTATCAAGGATGAGCCACAAGAATTAGGAACAAAATCCAATCTTTTCCAAACTGATGCAGTATTCCTTGATCCAAACACAAGTCTCACATCAATTTTTTTTTTTCCATAAAAGGGAAAGATTTCATTCTCATTTTGCCTCAGTGAATAGTTATCCTATGTCCTAAAAATGATTGAAGGGGATTAAAAAAGAAATTGAATATAAATCATAGTGGACACAAGGAATCAGTTCAACAAATCTTCAAATTATCCATGTTGATCCTTGACAACCAGTTATTTAACTCGCATATTATCTTTGCTAAGAGAAATGAGATTGAAATGAAACCATAAAACAAATTGAAAGCCATCTCTAAATTAAGCACACTAGTGCAATAGTCTTCTTTTGATTTAAAACAATGGACGTAGACATTTGCAAATGGCCAGAATACAACAAAAATTCTTGCCAACTAAATTATCTAGTCATAATGACTGAAAGAATACCAATCTGACAACACGTCCGGGACAGAGGTAGAATGTTCTACTATATAAAAGACAACGGAAAAACAAGCACCAATATCAGAAGAGAAAGTTACTGAAATGGAACAGTTTGAACCGGAAAGGATATAGTAAAATAGGTGCAGGGAGAGAGGGATAGCTGTATTACTGCCTACCACAAGAAAGGCAACACATAAAAGATCACAATTATCAGAAGAGAAACTCTTTGACATGAATTAGTTTGACTATTTGAAAAAAAATATGAAAGGTTAGACCTGTCTGTATAAAAATGACATCAATTTCATGATGGTAAACCAATTCTAGTAAGTCAAAACGGTTGGGTATTCATATAGCCTTTCAAAAGCAATGATCAAATTGACACTCACGGTTTGATTGAACCCAAAACCAAGGTTACTGAACCTATCGGACACGTGAACCAGCCATGTTTCCAGTTTCACTATTTCTCAGTTCAATCATCATTTAATTTATAATTCAATCACAAATTTAACTAGCTAAATCAATCGCAACATGAAGTGGAGTTCTCATCGGTTTAGTCAACTACAGTTCAGTTTTGAAAAAATTGGCCAAGACCTATGGTAAGCACATATACAATCCTCACTCCCAATGATTTGAATTGATCTTATACTGTCCAAATCCCTGTTTCTCTTCTTCAAAAAGAGGATTCTTAATAGGCCACTGAGATAGATAGTACCCAAGATGCATATTGAACCTCAAATAGAGAAGCAATTTACAAAGATTGTTCCACACTTGAATGTTATCCTACCTCAAGTACTAACTTTGTACTTGACTGGAATTGCAGTACATAACTACATATTAATGATTTGTATTCAGATTTCAGAATAAGAATAAAAAGGCAAGGACATTAGAATTTAATGGAAGCATTGCACCACCAATATATATCACAATGTTAAAATGTAACAACGATGGGGGTGAAAACTTCTGCAAGAACAACATAAGATTAATTTTAGCCACCCTATTCCCGAACGTAGCAGGCCTGAATTCTTTGGAATATTTACCGTAAATCTTTCATTTACTATCATTCAGAAGATTGAAGGTTCTCATAAGTTATAACTTATTCTTAGTCCATCACACAGGCTCATCGAGCTATGGAATTATCACAAATCAGACTAAAATTAAGTCCAAGAAAGAGTGAAAAAAAAAACTAACAAACTGCATTCTGGCTCCACAACTCACTTATGGCAAAGAACGAGAATGCCAAGAAATAACCAACAAGATCTTTTATGAGTTGAGTTAACAAGAAACCTTAATATAACAAAACAACCAGTAAAGGAGAACTTCGAAAAGGTATTTCAGATAAACCAAGAAACACATTCAGAGCACATCCACACATAACACAAGCACATATTTGACACATCATACACCTTTCAAAATGAGTAAAATCAGTGCATAATCGCATATATGTATATTATAACATGCAATGTAATGCCTGCATTCGAATAAGTCTGCACAAAGTTTCAATCAATATCTGAATGATGCAAAAAGAAAAAGAAACCATAAAGCTGATCAACTACGTCCCTAATCAAAACCTACCACAACTACGGCTCAATTAGCAACATGATCATCATCAAAAAACAAGTCTAAATCAAATTCTTATTTGCAAAAGGTTTTCAAAATAGCGAAAAAGAAAAAACAAAACGTAATAACCGAAAAGGTACGCTATTGATTTACATCATGCGGAGACGCTTCGTATGCTCCTGTTTCTCCTGCTCCACCAAGCGGTCCTTCTCCTCCAGCGACACGATCCTCGCGAGGCGCTCCAGAGCCTCCCTGGCCTTCTTCCTCGCCGCGGCGGCCTCCTTCGCGCACCGCTCCGCCTCGAGCCTCGCCGCAGCGGCAGCCTTGCTCATCGACTGCGCTGCGATCCGTGCGGCGGCGACGAGAACCTTGGCAGAGTCCGCGTCGATCGATTCTCTTTCGGAACCGCCAGCTCCTCCGCCGTCAAATCTCGGCTTGAAATAGGAGAAGTTAGGGTCCGCACAGACCGGGCACTGGTAAGACTGAGGTGCGGCGGAGTCGTCGGCGTCGGTGGCGCAGGAGCGGTGGACGATGGCGGGACAGCGGAGGCAGACGAGGCGGAGGTGAGGGGGAGGGGAATCTTCGTAGACATGGAAGCAGATAGGGCAGAAGTGGCCGGGATGGTTCTTGAGGAGGCAGTTGGTGCAGAAGCGGCGGTTGATGGCGCGGTGGCGGAGGCTGTGGAGGATGAGGGAGCGGCGCTTGGAGGCGCCGCAGGTGTTGCAGGAATTTGACGGTGGCGGTGGGTTCATGGGAGCAGTGGCATTTGACGGAGGAGATAGCTCCTCCTTCCGCCGTGTCCGTACAGTGACTGAAGAGGGAAGACTGAAGTGAGTAACGGTAACCCTAGAGAATCAAGATTTCAAGAAAAAGAGAGAGAAAAAGAGAGCGTGGGAAAATGAGGGCTTTGCGATTTAGGGGAGTGATTTTGAGGTATAAACTGTGGTTAGTTTACCAACGGTTTTTGTTAATTCGATTCCATCGTTAGGGACTGATTAACTTGGGTACAATTAATTTACACTTTTTAACCATTATTCGAAATTTATAATGAATTTAATTTTACATTTATAGTATAAAACTTTGTTATATTGTCATTTAGTCAAACTCTTTTATTTGCATTACTTTTTGAAGAGTGGATGAATAAAAAAGTTTTACTCAATCATCTAACTAAATATTCTCACTCAATCATTTTAACTAAATATTCTTTTGCATAACTCCTAAAATCATTATATATATATATACATATATATATATATATATATATATATAATTTCGAGGCAATCTTAGCCAGTCGAGGAAGATCATTACAAGTGTTAATCCTCTATCTCATGAGCTTCTAATACATCTATGTACTCAGGGTTCGAAGACTCTCATTATTAATCAATTTTTTACCCTATATTATTAATGAGTTATGCTACATGACACGAAAAATATCCATTGCAAATACTGACGGAAACAAATGAGATTTGGATTTTAGTGAGTCTTTTAATTAATTTAAGATTGTTGCCTCTCATATGAAAAAAGGAGGGGAGCTAAAATAAGATGGGATATCTGCAAATAAATTACTTATTCAAAAAAAGGTTGATAGAGGTTATTTCATTATTTAGTATGTGGAATCAATAAATAATAGAAAATAACTAATTTAAATAGCTTAAATTCTTCTTGAAATAAATAGAAGACCTTTTCTTTTTAGTAAGTATGGAATAAACTTTATTTGTCAACAATGAAATAAAATATTAGAATTATTGAAAAAGCAGATTCTGTTTGATGTAGAACAAATAAGTATTTGATATACACACTAACAATTCACATAACCCTATTTGATAAATCAGAAAGAGTATTAGGAAATATATATTTTTACTAATATACTAATAATGATATTAATAATAATTAATAATATTAACAATTAATTATTTTTCTTATTAATATTATTACTATTTTTTATTATTTATTATAAGAATGTGTTAATGATCATTATAAAAAAATGTATTAATGATAAGAATATTAATTACTATATAAAGAAAATTATTGATATTAGTTAACAACTATAATTAATAACAATAAAATATTATTATTAATTATTATTAAAATGATTAAAGATAATGTTATATGATAATTTTAATTAATATTAATTATTGATAATCTAGATTGCCAATAATAAGGTCCAACCAAACAAAATAATGTTGTGGGTCCAAGTTTTTTAAAGTCACATTACTAATAATCAAGTCAGATTACCCTGTACCAAAGTCCTTCACATGGTATTTAGAATCTTTTAAGAAGATTAAATTAACTTAAACTCTATCAAGAATTGAATTTATAATAGAATCAAATTTAATTCTTATGTTAAAAATAAGTTAGTAAATTAAAGAATTAAATTGAATTCATTTATTTGAAATATGTTTAAAACTGAATTGATTTCATTATTTTTTTAATTTTATCTTTCATTAATAGGTTAGGAACAAAACATTATATTTAAGTTAGGTTATTTTGGTATTTTTATTTGTCAGAGTTTAATTTTCACACCAAATCAAACCCCTTTGGATGTGATTTAGAGGTTTTGATGGAATTGAGTTTTCTTGAATTCTTAGATTATGTTAAGTTCCAAATCAAGCGATTGAATTCTAATTCTAATTCTTGAATTAATTCAATTCCAAATATTTTCAAACATCTTATTGAAGAAGCATTTGGTATGGAATAATCCATCTGGATTACTAGCAATATTACTTAAAATTATCTAGACCCGTAGAATTGCCTTGTTTGGTAAACTCGTATTGCTGGTCATCCACGTTATTAAGATAATCCATGTCTGGATAACCACCCGAGTGGCAATCTTATAATTTACTTTGGATGCCTGGCTTCATGTGTAAGCAGATGACTATTCAAAGAACTGCCAAAAGTTTCAGTCAAATTATTTCTTCATTCCACCGGAAAGTTGCAGCAAATTATTTCTTTATTTGCTAACTACTTGCAGAAGATTGAATTTTATTCAATTTTGAATCTTCCATAAATAGGGTTTTATTTTTGACCCCCTGTGTGTGGAGCTTTCATGCTTATGCTTTAGACTTCTGACTTTGTTTTTAATCAGATAGTAGTTGCTGCATGAAACATGAAACACAATCCCTCTTCTGAAGATCACATCTGTTGCTCTCAGTGAAGCATGTCGCCTCCCTGTTGGTGTGGGTGGCATGTTCTCACGATCACATGTATTTCAATTTGTTGACTCTTGAAAGAGTGTTTGTTGAACCGTATTACTCTCTCTTTGGGACGCTGCTGACATCTTGAATCGATTTTCCAATTGTTTGGCTAATTGAGCTTCCATGCTTGCTTTAGATGGTTGATACGCAAGAAGTCAGTCCCTCAGCATGCGGAGTTTCTTCTTCAATCTATCAACACAGGCCTCTCCTCTTCATGAGTGAATTGGGTTCCTCATGTCATGGAAGGCTCTCAGCAAAAGTACTGGTGTTGAAAATATATTCCAGCATGGTTTCAAACTCTAAGAACAGTAATAATAATCCACTATTTGATTACTTCACTATGATTTACACATAGTCAATCATTTTATTTATAACTTAAGTAACTAACTAATAACCCTCACAAACTACTACTTTCATGGTGAGTTGTTAGTGAGCAAACTACAACAATGTAGACTTGACAACTATCATATTTAATAAATTTAGATACCATTGTGTTCAACTTTTTAACTTTAAGAACTAATGATTCATATGTTTTGTTTCTATTCGGTTAAAGTATAATATTTTAGATAAATCACAATTTTAACATGCTCATCTTTTTATTCATGAGTATTTATAGTGTGGTGCGATAACATCTATATTATATGTATTTCATTAAATCTCATAGGTGTTCTTCGTTGGTTAATGTTCTAGATATAGTATTTTAGTGTCAACAAAATTTAATCTACTATACTTAGGTTTTTGTCTAATATTTTATACGAGCCTTCGGTATTTTTTGTTAGTAATCAATGCAAAAGGCAGCCATTTATATTTTGAATTTAGTTTGTATCGAGGTTAAAAGCTTTTTTACACTCGAATCAGATCGAAGAGAAAATGTTCCAAACATTTTCTTGGATATAAAAGAGAGTAAGGCATGAAATTTGAAAAAACAGAGGGCATAAAGGTGGGGGGAGATAAAGAAAGTGGAATTTGCATTCGATTTTCGACTCAGAGAGTTAACACAGTAACAAATTAAAGAACGCAAAACGCAAAAGAAACGCAGGCTTTGCTTTCTCTGTTTTTGTGTTGTGAGTTTGCGAGAATTCTCAATTATGGAGCTAGATGACTGGGACTTCACTGCAGAGGAACTCGATTCTCTTGAACGCGACGCTTTCCGGAAGATTGCTCAACTTCGCAACTCTTCTTCTTCTTCTTCTGCCCCTTCTTCCTCTTCTTCTTCTGTTCACCACTTCAATGCGCATCAGCACCATTCTGCAAAACCTTCTACCAACCGCTCGGAACCCTACCCATCAAACCCCGTTCCCGATTCTCGTTCTAAAAGGGTAAAGTTATCATCTTTTTCTCGTTTCTTGCTGTTTCCCATTTTGTATGGCTCATGGGTTTCTCTCTGTGTGGCTTGCTTTTTCTTTCTTTTTCGCTGTTATAGGGTCGAATAAGCATAATATATTGTTTTACTGAGTTAAGTGTTCATGCATATATCCCATTTAAAGTAAAACAAAAAATGTAGCAGAATCACAAGCTGTTTGCTACTATAATCACTGTTATTATTTCTGCTATACTTTGTGAGCAGCTTTGTGCGGGAGCATTGCTTAGTGTCATTGTGTTTGTTTTGCAATTCAGGTTGATACTTTCTCTCAAGGAGCTAGAGCATTACCCACCTCATTGAAACCAAGGACAGAAAACGGTGTGCTTCTTTATCCACCATTGACTTAGGAACACTCTTTCTTTCTATCAGTCTATCTCTTTCCTAAATTTTGTTTCACAATCATTATTTATGGGTAATATTGCTAAACTCTAAGGTCTTCCATGACCAAAGAGAAATAGCCATAAGCACAGAGTCTTAAATAATGTGTGTGTGTGTGTGTGTGTGTTTTTTTTTTTTTTTTGGAGCATTCTCTTGCTGTAATTTGTTTCTGCTTTTTAAAGTATCAATTGGTAATCTATTGGCTTTTACTTTGGACGCCTGGCTTCATGTGTAAGCAGATGACCATTCAAAAGAACTGCCAAAGGTTTCAGTCAAATTTTTTCTTCATTCCACCGGGAATGTTGCAGCAAAGTTTCAATATGACCAGGTTTTATTTGCTTGCAGAAGATTGAATTTTATTCAATTTTGAATCTTCCATAAATAGGGTTTTATTTTTGACCCCGTGTGTGGAGCTTTCATGCTTATGCTTTAGACTTCTGACTTTGTTTTGCATCAGGTAGTAGTTGCTGCTTTTCGAAGAATCCCTAGAGCTTCTTGGAATGCAAAAGAAAGGTATGTTTGTCTCCCCCTTCCATCAATGTGTGTGTGTGTGTGTGTGCACGTATGAACCAGCGTAAGCGTATTAGTTCTCTGGATTGGCTGTTTTGAGGGCTTAGCCTGATGAAAACTTTTTGTAGGTTATGGATGTTCCCACTATCTTCTTTGTCAGAAGCAGAGAAGGTTCTTGGAGAAATATCTGGTTACAATGTTCAGGTAGTAGCTTTTTCTATTTTTCATTTTCTTTATATTTGGGAAATTAATGTTATTGTTTGCTGTCATAAGCCACATAGCCTTGACAATAGAATTTTATTGTTTATTTTGGGAAAACTGTTTGCTATGTTTGGGATTCCGTTGTATAGTAGCTTTCATGGGGGGAGTTAAGTGAATCTTGTTTCAGAGCTCATTTTTGCCATGTTGAGGGCCCTTCTAAAGACCTCTGGTATCTTTGGCATTGTTCAACTTCAACCGCTGCATGTGGTTGTTGATTTTCCTGGCTACTTGAGTAAGGCTATAAGCTAGTGAGCAGTGTTGTTTGTTCTTTTCAACTCTCTCTCTCTCTCTCTCCCTTCTCACTAATAGATTGTTGTATGTGTTGGTCTGAATTATATGGTTGGAGAGAAACAATAGTGTCCATGAGCTTCAACGCTTTTCAGTGGAGATAAGATGAAATCCCTTTGAATTATACTATAATCTCGAGTTACCTTCTTTCTAGTTTTAATGTCATATAAGTGTATGATCTCTCTCTCTCTCTCTCCCCTTTTTCATCTCATGGCTCTATCTAGTTTCTTTTGATTGTAACAGTAAAACATGTTTAAACTGTTTTTGCACCCATAAATGTGCTACACCTCTAATGGGAAGAAAGATTATTAAAAAAGTAAAGCATTGTATGTGAATAACAGGATAAGGAGTGTGAAGCTGGGATCATTAATTCAATGTTTCATTCCCTGAGTGTTAAGAATTATACTAATCTCGAGTAAGGATGTATGCCAAATGTTTATTCTCAAGATTGAAGTATTTATCTGAGCTTATTTTGTTCCTTGACTTAGATATGTTTAAGTTTTCTTCCTACATTTATTTGAAATTATTTTACAGGTGGAGAACTTAGATTCCTTAGTGCATCGGGCGATTACTGCTGCATCTGCTGTTCCAGATCTTCGAGGTATAGGGTGAATGCTTTGACTATCATGTTTTTGGTTCTCTTTTTTCTTGATCTTCCAAGGCTTTAGGTATATACTAGTTTTTTTTTTTTTTTTTGCTAAAACTTTCTGAAGTTTCTATTTTTGGCTCTGTTTACCAAAGATCGATACAACAAGATTCCTAGTTACATTGAATCAAAGCTTTTGCCATTTCAGCGAGAAGGTGTTGGGTATGTGGTAGCCTGTTCCCTTTTTTCCACTATATCTTTCTTGTAGTACGGATTGGTTATTATGGTTTATCTTCCTAACTTTTTTCCCTCCGTGTTATTTGCTCTACTATGCCTTGATTTTAGGTTTTATTTATTTGTTTTCAGGTTTATTTTGCAACATGGAGGTCGTGCTCTTTTAGCAGATGAAATGGGACTAGGGAAAACCTTGCAGGCAATTTGCTGACTAAATGTTTCCATTCCTTCGCTATGCTCCATGTTTAGTACTGTTTTCTGTTTTTGATAAAGATTACTATTGGTTGTAGCTATAGAAGTAAAGTCCGCTCAGGGTTTCTGCCTATCTATCATTGGGGTGTAAAATTTTTTTGAAGATATTCTTTTCTCTGCCTTCTGCAAGTACAAAAGGAGTCTCAGTGTCTTGTATGAAAATTAACTCATGATAGAAATCGTACTTGATTCCACTGTAGTATCTTTAATCAACAGCAATATTGGACAAGAATAGCATCACAATCATAGTAACCTGGATGTAGTGGGTAGAATTCATGTACACACGGCAAACCAATTTCATGCTCTTTGTCCCTGTTTGTTCTCTTCCCTTCTCTTAGGGGAGGAAAGTGAGGAATATTTATTTGTGGGAGTACCATCTTACCTAAGTGTTGTGTGTATAATTTTTCCTGCCTTTTGCAGGCCATTGCTGTAGCTTCATGTGTTCAGGACTCATGGCCTGTTCTCGTACTTGCACCATCTTCACTACGCTTGCAATGGGCTTCTGTAAGGGTTGTATTTCTATATTCTTCATCATGTAATAGAAGAAATTTGGGAAAATATGTGCTTACCTTTTGTCTTTAATTTAGATGATTCAACAATGGCTGAATCTTCCTTCATCAGATATACTTGTATGTTATCCATGATCCCTTTGTCAATTTTTCTTTAATGTTTATTGCCTCTTGGTTTGTATTGAAATCTTTAGAAGATTATTTTATTGTTTATGTTTTACTTTCTGATACAACATGCCATTTTTTTGTCACTTAATGAGCAATAGTTTACTAACTACTTATCTTGAGTAGATCGTCTTACCTCAAAGTGGTGGATCAAACAGAGGAGGATTTAATATAGTATCCTCAAGTTCCAAAAGTGGCATTCATCTGGAAGGACTGTTCAACATTATCTCATATGATTTGGTGCCAAAGCTGCAGAATCTGCTTATGGCATCAGACTTCAAGGTTAGAGCCAACTACTTATCTAATATTCTGACTATCATTGCAGTTTTTAAGTCGTAAAACATATGTCACTGTTTGGTTTTGCATTTTTATCATCCCTCAGAGATAGAGTATGATGACTAGAGGAATTAATCTATATTGTGATTAGTATTCAAGCCCATGCAATTTGATAAAATACTTGATGTTTGTAAATTATAATGCCCATTGTGATCAACAATAAAATTATGCCAGGCTGTTTAAAGGTTTGTTCATTGAAAAATGAGTTGTGAAAATGGATCTATATTACCAATACAAGTTTGCATGGTAAAAATAGTTCCAATTTTTTCTGATAAATCACACTCTTGACCATGAACTATTTTTATTCAGGTTGTGATTGCAGATGAATCACACTTTCTGAAAAATGCTCAGGCAAAGAGGACTACTGCTTCTCTTCCAGTTATAAAGGTAATCTCTCTTGAAAGCTACAATTGCGTTTTTGCTTCTGCTATGTTACTTCTAAAGTAATTTCATGTCTAATAAGCATAGAAAACATATATGGAGGAAAAAAAGATGGAGAGATAATTAAAAAGGATATTTAAACCAAAAAAAACAGAAGACAGAAAACAAAGCTTCTGGCATAGACAATGGGTCCAGTACTCCGAACCCACCTTCTCTTTGTCCCCATATGAGAGTTTGGTGTCATATGTAAAACATTTAGAGAATTAAAAGGATATTTGAACAACAGAAGACCAAAAATAAAAAAGCTGCTGGCACGTGCAGAATCATGCACAAAGGGATCTAGTACTCTGAACCTGTGTTCCCCTCCTCCTCAAATGAGAGTCTGGTGTCATATGTAAAACATTTTGAGCAGATTACTGATTATGTTTTGACTTCATTATTAGCTGAGTATCAATGGTGCCTGCTAGCTGCTGAACAATCTTCCCTAATGCAATTCTCTCAAGCTTTCTTTCAATTGAAAACTAAAAATGTCTTAACAATGTCAGAAAGCTAAATATGCAATATTACTTAGTGGAACACCTGCGTTATCCCGACCAATAGAACTCTTCAAACAGGTAACTTCTTTATATTTATTTTCATGTAATACCCCATATATGTTTGACATTGTTGGAGACATTTTGAGAATCTGTTTGAAATTGTGCTTGACAGCTGGAAGCGTTGTATCCTGATGTATACAAGAACGTTCATGAATATGGTAACCGATATTGCAAGGGTGTAAGTCATCTCTTCTTCATTACAGAAAAGCTTTTATTAATCAGCCAGTTCTCCTTTTTTATTGATGGATGAGTATTCCAACTTGTCGTCTTTACCTTTGTCTCCAGGGAATTTTTGGACTTTATCAAGGTGCAAGTAACCATGAAGAATTGCACAATTTGATGAAGGCAACAGTGATGATACGCAGGCTTAAAAAGGATGTTCTTTCTCAACTTCCTGTAAAGCGTAGGCAACAAGTGTGTACAATTTATCACATTTGTTCTCTGCAATATGCTGTGCACTCTTGCTAGTGTTTGTTGCAATGTGCACCCATGAAATTTTAGAATTAAATACTGTATTTGTTTTGTGATTGATGCTCAGGTCTTCCTAGACTTGGCTGACAAGGACATGAAGCAAATAAATGCTTTATTCCGTGAGGTAATTCAACACATTTGTTTTACATCGAGACAAGGACAACATCATTCGGTGTTGTTTAGTTATACTCGAGCTAATTATGGAGCACAACTGGTGCATGTCTTGCCAGTATTCTTAACTTATTTATGGCATATAAAATTATTGAGTTACACTTTATCGGATTGCTGAATTTCAAACAAATAAGAGGACTTGTTATTGGAACTGTTTGATGGTTGCTCAGGTTATGAGTGTTTCATTTAACTCACATTTGCTAATAAACTGTAGTCTGCCCTTAGGGGAAGAGTGTGGCAAAATTAATTTCTTTTTACTTTTGAAATTGGTTCAAAATTTTCTCAAATATTTTTATGTGGAAATGTGGTGGTAAGTTTCTTACCATAAATAAGTCCTTTGACTTGGAAATGGTAATATGTGTGTTCCATGTGCAGTTGGAGGTGGTAACAGCTAACCATTATTGATTTTTGATTTGCAGTTGGAGATGGTAAAAGCTAAAATTGAGGCAGCTAAATCAAAAGAGGAGGCTGAATCGCTTAAGTTTACTCAAAAGAATCTTATTAACAAGGTATGCATGGTAGAAGCTCTGCTCATAATTTTGGGCTGTACCATTTGTTTGGGGAGTTGTTCTTAATTCCTAGAACTAGAATAAGATTATAGTTTACTGCAACATCTGCTCATGCTCCCCTGTATATGGGCATTTATATATTATTATGACTGTTATGTGATTAAAAACTGAATTATGTTTCATTGAATTCCAGATATATAATGATTCTGCAGAAGCTAAGATTCCATCTGTTCTTGATTATGTTGGAACTGTCATTGAGGTATTCCTTGTTTCCACCCTTTAAAGCAGTAGAAGATTAATACTTCTAAATTTCAACTACTGCATCCATTTGTGCTATAAGAACATTGAGATGATAAGATTGGTTCTCAGTTTTCTGACTCTTCTCATTTTGTTGGGTGTCCTTGCATGTATGCATGTTTATTTGTCATTTAGTACTATTCAATATGTTCTATGTTGGTTAAATTGGTCTCTTTTGTATTGGTTTTATTGCAAATGATGCTCCATAATAATGCTGACCGTAAATTGAACGAATTGACAGAACAATGTAGTGAAAATAGCAATTTATGGTACTTCATGTGCCTGCTGCAGTAACTATTGGTGTCAAGGTTGACTAGTCAAATTGATCACCAAAATACACATCAATCGAATACCAGATTAAATGTGTGAATAGATGGTTGTTGCGTTGATTGGTCTATCTTATGCTATCCCCCACTCGCACCAAATCATTGAGTATTCTTAATTAGTAAGGGTGGCAGCTTTCAATTTGTTCTATTGCTTATCTCTCGGGATTTCATTTGGGGCTGTTGATGATCAACCATTATCACGTGTCAATCCTAAATATTTCGTGATCATTGCAGGCAGGCTGCAAGTTTCTTATATTTGCACACCATCAGTCAATGATAGATTCAATACATGAGTTTCTACTTGTAAGGCTACTTCAACTTTACTCATTTTATCTTGGAATTATCGACACTTGAAAGAACTGTTCAAAATTTTCAGAAGAAAAAAGTGGGCTGCATCCGGATTGATGGAACTACACCTGCTGCATCAAGGCAACAATTGGTTACAGAGTTTCAGGAAAAGGATGCTATCAAGGCAGCAGTGGTACGGCATTTTCCTTTCTATATTCCCTTGTAATTATTTTTCTGTTTTACCAGTCAGGATCTTTGCTAGTTTGGACTATGGTTTGATTGTGAGGTAATGATTTCCTGTCCACAACTCTAAATGTTATCCTGCAGCTATCTATTAAAGCTGGAGGAGTTGGATTGACTTTAACTGCTGCAAGTACAGTCATCTTTGCAGAGTTATCCTGGACTCCAGGTGACCTAATTCAGGCTGAAGACCGTGCTCATAGAATTGGCCAGGTATTCTTAAACTCAGGAGTTGTTAAGTACAAAGAGAAAATAAAAGAGAGACTTAAACTGCCCCTATATTGTTAAAAAATCAGCAGTACAAGAGTTGTAGCACGCTTAAACATTAAGGCAATAGATAATCTCTAATGAAAAGAAATGCCATATCTAATGTATTTTTTTCAGTAGCAAAGGACAATATGTGCTCTGATGGTTCTTTGACTTGCTACTTCTTGTTTTCAGGTGTCTTCAGTCAATATATACTACTTGCTGGCAAATGACACAGTTGATGACATCATATGGTATGTTGTCTTTTTTTTTTTTGGCAGTCCTTTGATGCTTGGTGGTATTGACTTGACGTCCATGATGCATGTAGTCATATTCTTTCAAATTTTTTGATCGTAGGGATGTAGTGCAAAGCAAGCTGGAAAATTTGGGGCAGGTACATCTCTCTATCTTTTAGGAATTCTCTCATATGTAATGCAAAATGAAAGTAAATCTGATTTATATTTCTAGTTTGTAGGAAGATTTATACTCACGTAATTTTTTATTGTTTGAATTGATATTTTCAACAATTATTCTGAATTTTGGTTACTCAAAAACACAGATGTTAGATGGCCATGAGAACACCTTAGAAGTCTCAACTAACCAGCCAGGTCATAGTCCTTCAAAGCAGAAAACTCTTAACCCTAGTCCTTCAAAGCAGAAAACCCTTGATCAGTTTGTTAGAAGATGTGATCATGCAGATGGGTTTAACCATCCAGGTCATAGTCCTTCAAAGCAGAAAACTCTTAATCCTAGTCCTTCAAAGCAGAAAACCCTTGATCAGTTTGTTAGAAGATGTGATCATGCAGATGGGTTGGAAGATCAGCCCAACCCAAAACGTCTCCGGTACTAACCCGAGTTTTGACGAAATGGAAAGGAAATCCATTTCCACATACATGCTTGACTGCTGGCAGGTAATTGGCAGTGGATCTTACAATGCTGTGGGCATGTTGACCTCTACTTGGAGAATATGTAGTATGCTGAGGCAGTGTCATTGTATCTCTGGAATTTTAACAGCAGGTGCTCACATGGGACCATAGTTGTATGTTGGACTCTTTTTGCTTATGCCACGAGAATGGCTTTCTAAGGCAGAGGTTGTATCTAAAATCTACTGACAAGGGGTCATATAAAATCTCAGCACAATTGACAAAACTAAAATATGCTCCCAGTGCTAGTGCTGGAGGAGTTGATCGGTTTTCTGAAATATGTATTGAAAGACAAAGGTGATTAGTCTCCCAATAGATTTTTGGTTTCTCTACTAGTTCTCCCTTAACTTTTTGTGCCCTCTTGTTTTTGGGGCTTGTACAGCTTACATTATCATACGGATGAATCTTGTAAATTGCTATACTCAATGTAAGATTTAAGATTGCTATCAACAGAATCAATCAGTGTTTGCCTGTTTAATTTGCATTTGGCAAGTCCTGTGTTTTTTCCACTTGAATTGACCAATTGGATAATGTATTAACCACATTAAAATCGATCATTTATTATTTTTGATAATCATATATAATTTAAATTTGATCAACTTGTTAATATTTGGAACTTGATGTGAAAAGGTTGAAAGTAAACTATAACGCAAGCAAAATGACTAATGTGGGACTAATCCCAATTTGGGGCAATCACAATAAACTTGATGCTAAATAAATGGCATTATATTAGATATCAAGAGCACAGGTTTGTGCCGTAGACTTTGATTAGCTAATTGAGTACAATACAGGAGTGAGAGAGAAGATGAATGATGTCCCAGGACATGAGGAACTGGAATCTAAAAAATTTATCCTAGTATTTACACAAATATTTTGGTCTTCGACCAGGCAATTAACGTAGCATTGATAAAACAAAAGCCAAAATTAAAATAATGATACTTCCTCCATGTTACTGCCCCACATATATACAACTACAAAATATATAACATTAACCATTTTTCTATATCATCCATATTCGTCAAGTAGCTGCAGCTGCTAAACCCATATCCCCCTGATTCTCCTCCCCTAAGAATCTGGCCACAATAGCTTCCACATCCTCCAAAGCAACCCCAATGCAAAGAGGGTTAGCAGGAACCTTAACAGAATCATTGAGCCCCTCAGCTAGGCTATCAACAGAGTTCTGAATTCTGACATTAGGAGCACTCTTGCACTTTCCCATGCACTTGCATGCAACAACAGCACCCCCTTCCACACCCACCACCCTCTCAAATTCTTGCAACAGTGCAGGAGCACCTAATTTCTTGCACTTGTTACCCATGCAGACCTCAATCCTCTTCTGAGCTGGTGCAGTGGTGGTAACCACAGCGCACTCATTTTTAAGGCCAGGACTAATGCTGCTAACACATGTATCACTTCTAGAGCACAATTCTATGGCATCGTGATGATGTGCACTACTAGCATCATCTTTAGGAGGGATCTCTACAATTGTAGCAGTCTTAGGCAACAAGGCTGGTGGTAGGGAGAGCATCGTAGCAGCCTTTAAAGCAGGTGGCTGCAATTCATTTACTGTTGTTGTTGATGGGGCAACAGCAACAGCTACACTAGCTCTCATGCTGTTCATGTCAACCACCTGATCACAGTCACAGTCACTTTCACTTGATTCAGATGATGAAGATGAGGATTCAGAATCCATCTTGGAGGCTTTAAGCTTGGCCTTCTTCTCTTGCTTCTTTTTCCTTTTCAATTCCTTCTCCTCTGCTCTTAGTTGCTCTAGCTGTTTCATTAATACCTCAGCAGCATCCTGTATACACCAAAACAACAAATTCACTTCGTTTTTATTTCTGGCAAAATAAATAAATAAATAAAACAATTACTAATTTAATAATTCATCACCATTCAACAAAGTATGAGACTTGTTACTTAGTCAAAGGACAACCTTCACCTTATCTTAAAGTATGTCCATATGCACCTTACTTCACCGAATATTGTAATTGTTCAATTGAAAAATTAGAACAAAGAATTACACATTCAAATATTCAATAAAGCTCGGATTGCAGTTTTTCAATTCAAACAAATTCAGTGAAAGCAAAGTATATTATTTTTCCCCCCTTTATCAAATAAATAATCAATGTAAAATTAAACAATAATACAAGAATACTGTTGTTATATTTCACCATATATGCAACCCTCGAGATTGAAAAGCGTACCGAGGTGAGTTTTCCCTGAAGATCATCGAAAAGAGCTTGTTTGTCGGGATCCAAAGCAAACCCAATTTCAGGGAACAAGGACAACCCTTTAGACAAACCCTTCAGCATCTTCAGCTTCTTCTTCGTGCTCAGCATCATAGCCGTTCCGTTTTTCTTCTTGTCCTCGTAATACAGCACGTGTCCCTCGTCACTGAAACCACAAGAAGAACCCATCGTCACCGTTCTTCTGGGCCTCACCGACACTCTCACACAACCACCTCCGGGAACCACCCGACGAGAAGGCACGTGCCGGGGAAACGAAGGGCACGTGACCTGACGCAGAACGGTGCCTGAGACCTCCATCGGTGACGGGTGAAACTTGTCTCTCCCTCAAAGGAATCGAAAACCTGCGAAAGGCTCTCTCGCTGTGTGTTTTGTTTTGTTTTGTTTTGTTTTCCTTCTCTTGATGTTGTTCTGTTCCTTTCATTTTCTCTTCGTTGCTATCTGTGATTAAAATGCCGCTGCGTGGCGCTCTCTGATTGCCTGTTGCTGACGTGGAATGCAAGTTCTGCTTTTCACGTGTTCGCATGTGCGGATTTTGGGTTTGCCATGCTTTGGCTTCCTCCGAACCTGCGATTTCGTTTGATCTCGACCGTCGGTTTAGACGCGTGTGGATCGGGCGGTGGAAATGCAAGACAAGTTGCCACACGTGGAGCCACGTGTTGAGTGTTGAGCATTAGTTGACGTGTCATCGTTTGAAAAGACACGTGTTCGACTGTTGGACATTATATCACAAGTATCAAAACAGACGGTGCGTTTCGATGGAAAATTTGTTTTAGAAATTTTTTACAAAATGAGCAAATTACAATTTTTGCCTTGATTAGTAATAATTCAAGCTTAAAAGTAAATCCAGAAAACGAGGATAGCGTTCCCGTGAGAAAGGAGAACGCGAGTCCCATATTCATCATTGTAACCCTTTTTTTTTTCCTTCTAATTTTTGCCCCTCGTCAGCAATGGTTCACCATCTATTATTTATGAATATTGCGTATTTAATTTAAGACTAACAATCGCAGAAGAAAAAATAAAAAAGGCTAGGAAAACATCTACGATCTGCTTAGACGCCAAGAATTCTCATCGTGATTATACTTGAAGGACAAACTACTACGCCAAGCAAAGCAAAACACAATAATAATAATAAGAATAAAAAAAAAACAAGATTAACTTTCCGAATTAACTTTATTATCGAATACCGTGCTGACTCACTTCTCATCTACTATCATTGGATGAGATATAAACTATTAAAAAATGGTGGCTTCATTTTCAAAGCCTTTGACAAGAAAGTCTTAAGTTTGTTTTGGTAGAGCACATGCAACCGTAATTGAAGAATGCAAATTTTAAACAATGAAATTATTTGGTTTGAAATATGGAACGGAGCATTAAATGAAGTATTGAAAAAATATGCATCTGAAGTCTATATATAGAGTTTGCGATCTAAGCTCTCAAGACACAACAAATCCTCTTATCCTTTTTAGTAACAGAGTAGAATTATTTCTTTCATATAAATTCTTCTCTTTTGTAAATTAAAACTATACACCAATGATAAAATATTATGAGATATTCTGGGTGCATTTATGATTTGGTTGAGTGGAATGCATCCACCTTTTATATTTTTATTATATTTCTATAATGAAATATTTTGTTGTCGTCTTTGCACGTGGATATAGGTGTTAAGCCGAACCACATAAATTCCTGATGTCATTTATTTTATGCTTTCGCATACACCATTTTGTTTCTGCCTTTTGGACCTGTCATTTCATAACATAAACTTTATTCAAATATGGTTCCCATTCCATTCAATGGTGATAAGATATGAATTGACATATTATATCACATCACATGAATACAAATATATATATATATATATATTGGTAAAACAAGGTTGGTAAAACAAGGTGGGAAGCGCTTCAAAATGTCTTTGACAATAAGCATTATACATTGAACATGACTGTTAAATTATTGAAGTAACTCAATAAACGTTAACCATATAAACCTACACAATACAATACACACGGTAAAGCTTCTTCCTCGTGTTATTCGTTATACAACAGAAAAAACACTACCAAGTAAACTCACTATCGAAATTTAATAATAGCCCTGAACTTAAGATCCTGTTCGTAGTTGTGACATGTTGGATTGGAAGCTGGTGCTTTGTAACCATTGATAACAGATTAACCATTTGACATTTTTTATGGAATGTTCTTTCTTTCTTTCTTTCTTCCTTTATAACCATCTCATGATGATGTTCCTCCAAGTTTCTTGTGACTTGCAAGCATGAACCATTGGAGACGAGAAAAAAGAATAATGAATGTTAGTATCCAGCCAGCTTAGCTTTTGTTACCATTAGGAGTAGCATATATAGAAAATCAATGGCTTCTCATGATGATGGGCATGCCACCCGAAAGTTCTCGAGACCCTGCTAGGTGTCGGGGCACACGTTGCCTTATTTCTTCAAAAGCACACAATGTTTCTGAGTCCAGACCTCCAGCAAACTACAATGATAAAAACATGTCAAACTTAAGAATCACATTGTAATAAATGGACCATTTATTGTGGCTTATAGCTTATCTTGATAAATTCAATTCTTTGATGCACTATGTGGATATGCTCCATGTCCACCACCAACAAAGTGACATTTCAGCTATAACCCACTTTTCAACGTCCATTTTCAGTTGAAATGTCACTTTGGCACTTGATATGTAGCATATCCACGTGGCACTTCATGTGCATTGCATCTAACAATTTCTTGCTTATCTTGTATACTAAAATCAAGGGGTCTTGCTTCTTCATCCAAAGTCCAGACAATCTGCTTATTGGTAGAGTTTAGGCCTTCAATTCATGATATATTCGAATGATAGATTTAAAGCCCTTAAATTTGTCGGAGAATTGAAGTTACCTGATGAGCTCTATATGCAAAATGCACGCCTTGAAGAAGAAGAGAATCTTGACTAAATTCTCTGTCGGTGTTCCGATTGGATTCAAGCTCCATTGTCACCCTTTTCATGTACATCTTCACCAGAGTCATGGAAGCCTGCTTTATCTGCATAGATGGTGCATTACTCATCAAATCAAGTTCTACAACTGCAACTAGTAAATTTAGCATATGAGTGTGAAACTGTGAATACACTTTCCTGATTACCATCAATTCGCAAAGATAATAAATGAAAGAAAAGATCTCTTCAGATGAAATTGCGTACAAATAACACAGAACAAACACGCTATGTTGAAATTTTAGAGGTGCTTTATATATAAATATACACAAGCATCTTATGTTAAGAAAAGCCTGGATTGTGATTTGTGATCATTGGAGATGGATGGTCACCTCCTGAAAAGAGTAACTCATAATGTGCCTTAACAAACAAATAGATAACTGCATCAACTTCTATATCAAGCAGAAAGCAGACTTTGCCGAAAGAACTAACACATCCTTCATCGGATTTGTTTTGGTTGCATTTACAAGGACTCAAATCAAGACTAAAAGCAAGGGAATACATGGTGGAGGGGTAGGATTAAATGCAAAGTGGTTGATGCACAATCCTTACACAATGCAGTTAACATTCAGTGCTATGCTTATTCAAGCAGACTAATTTGAATAGTTCCAGTTTCAGAGAATCAAAGTAAAAGCATAGAGAAAGACACCTGGCTCATTATCCCTGAATCAAGCATCCAAGCAGTAGGAATGTTGTAAGCTTGGTATGAACGCATGACTGAATTTCGCAGCTTGATCAGCCTCTGTATGCTCCGTTCAGACCTATCACAGTGAGATGAAATGAGGCACAAAGCTAGCATCCCCCACCTGTAAGCATATCTTATAATTACTAAATAGGAAGATTATTATCTTGACAAATATCTTACTTGTCTAATAGGCTGGCCATCTTTTTCAAGGCAGCTCCACATGGAATGTCAGGATCATCCTTGAAGGAGGAAATCTCTTGTTCTAACAATTTAAGGTCACGATACTCAACCGCAGCCTCTCGCATTGCATCAGCTTTCTTCTCAGGCCACTTGAAATGCTTCAAGACAGCACGCTCATCAGCCTGTAGAATACAAGAGACAGAGCTAGTAAGAAACCAAGTGGAATTTACTTTGCAAAACCAGAGCACAATGCCACCACAACACCTGCATATGTTTATGAATCTTGTAATTGCCACCACCAAAGGTGAGGCCGTTTGAAGCTCATACATGTCCAAATAAAGAAAAAAGGGTGTCACAGTAATACCATGGAATAAAGCTATAGAACATGTATGATAAATAATTGACACTTTAATATTGTAGCCTAAATGGTGGTAAGAGAGCCATAGGCCCACCAGATTAATAATTTTGTTAGAAACCTACCAAAGAGGACAGTTCACCATCAAGCCAATCAACAAACTTTAGGACCTCTTCAATATCCACGTAGGCTGCATCTACCACCTTATTTATAAGGCCATTAATGAACTCTCCTTTTGTTTCAATGTCTGCCCTTATCTGAGAAAGTATGGTCACTTGGTCAGTCATTTTTCATTAGTTAGTATTGCATATTTTTCAAAGTGAAAACAGAAAGTAGAAGCATCACCAAACCACAACTGACTGCAAAAACACAATACTTACTGCTAAAAGATGAGCTGAACGGTTCTGAATTTCTCCAACAATGCTACTGTGTGCACTAATAGCTACTGGTTTCTGGTGATTCAAAGATAGCTTTGTCTCTTTCTTCCCATCTAGATTCTTCAAGGAGTTAAATAAATCAACAATTGCAGGGGCCTTTCGAGAGTTATTAACTAATTTTGCTAAAGGCCGAGATGGGATAGATAGTGGGAGTGGCGGTGGCGGAGGTGGTGGAATGCACTGGTTGGGTGGAGATTTTCTTCCTATGCTTGTAGGTTCAAAAATGGCATGAGTTGATGCTGAAGCTGGAATTGATGTTTTGACAAAAAATGCTTCAGCAGTACCCTCCTTTTTCACTTTAGACCGTTCCAATTTGTCAGCAATGAGTTTCTGTATGTCTTTAAATTTGGGGCTCTGGTGTTCTCCACATGACTTCTTCTTCATCCAAGAAAAAAAGTCAGATTCATTAATTTCCAAGAAAAAAGATGATTGTAGATAACCCTTATTTATAAAACAGATAATTGGTCGCAATTTTTTGTCACCATATAAATTAATACCATGGAAAAAAACTCATAAGTGAATGATGACTGTTGAAAAATGGATTACCAAACTTGGAATCATAAAAAAAAAAAAGGAATAAAGCAGAAATCCCATGCTTTTATTTATGAGGCAAAACGTAACAGTCCCACCAAAATTCTCACCTTTCCACTGCTACCAACAGCTACAATTTTAGCTTCAGCAGCAGCAAGATCCTCACTGAGCTTCTTGTTCTTGGATTCAAGCTCCACGTTCAAGCTCTTGACTCTATCCAATTCAGCCTTCAACTCCATCACCTCAGATTGCAAATCCTTGATCAAATTCTCACTCACCTCGACCTTCTCCTGTAACTCCTTCTCCTTCTCCTTCTTCTTCCCATCAGCTTCATCTTCATCCCTCTTAAAGCCAGAATCACTAGCCCTTCTCCTTGGCCTAGCATACTGTTCCACACCACCTTGGCGACCCACAACAACCTTACTCTCTTCCATTTCCCTACCCTTTTGTGACCCCACAACCACAACCTCTTCATTTGGCTTAGGCTTGTTCAAAACAAGACCCCTTTTGGCCTTTGAATTGTTCTTCAAGTCTGGGGGCACTGACTTGGCCCTTGTCGATGAAACTGCTACCCTATTGACAACAACAACCTCTGGTGGTGTCTTTGGAGATTCTCTAGCCTTAGAAGAAGCATGTCTGAGGCGTGTAGATGACGGTGGTGATGGACTCTGCAGGGTCTTATCACTGTGCTGTTTCAACAACACACTTTTTATTGTTGTTGTTGTAGGTGGTGATGGCGGTGGTGGTGGACCTGTTGCAGGTGAAGGTGGTGGCGTTTTTTGCTTCATGGATCTTTCTCTGAAATGGGGTCTGAAAGATGAAGAAAAAGTTAAAAAGGGTGACAGGAGAAAAAGTACTAAAGCTGAGACCTTTATGCTTCTTCTTCTTGTTTTTATTTGCTTGTGTTAATTAAGGTACTAACTACGTGTTGGGTGGTTGTACCATGGAACCTGTCACAAAGAAAAGACAGGAACTTTATTTGACACCCGTGTGTGAATGGAACGTTGAGACAATCAGAGATGTTATGGGGTCGCCATGGATGTTCTGTGCAAACCTTGAAACTTTGTAAGCAAGTGACCCACAAGTACCACCACATAACAATAAAGGAAAATAATTTGTTTTTTTTTTTCTTCTTTTTTCAATTGTTTTTTTCTCTGCATTGACTTACAATTATTCAAATCAGAATGACCAAAGAATAAAATATAACAACAATTATCAATCAAATTCAAACCTGTTCATCATCTTCTACATGGGAAACCTTGCCGATTTTAACTTGGCCACTCTTAAAAGTGTCGTAGAATTGAACAGACAAGGTGACCCATAATGTATTGTTGGATACTGCTAGAAAAAGCGGCAGAAAATTGCACTTTCTTTCTGTCTTATTCTACATGGCACATGATCCCAGTCCTAGTTTTAGTTTTTCTATATTTGATTTTATTTGTGAAATTAGTCACAGCTATTGCACTTGGATTGCATGTTCCTCTGTGGGCTAGCTTATAATTTTGGCAAACAAGGTAGGATTTTCTCAAGTTTAGATATTTTATATTTTAGCTTTTGAACAAGACCTTGGATTCGGATACAACTTTCAGAGAAAGAGATATGCAAATTATTAAAATGATGAATTACACATTTATGCCTTTTTTCCTCTCTGAAACTCACAAATCACCTGTATATAACTGCTAAAGGAAGCCAACTTGTACATGATTGGTTTTCTGTTCCTTTCATTTCTTTTTTCATTGTTTTATTATGTGACCTGTAATGTATGAAAGCAATTAGCAGTTGTAATGAGGTTTTAATAGGTTGCATAGTGCATCCAGATAACAGCTTAAATATACTGATAATGATTGCCATATAATGACTAGAGTGGACGTGGGTCCCAAAGGAGAGGCATTGTTTTTAGTGCAAATGGGACGAAATTTTTTTAATTGTAGGGCCCTCAAAATGGCAATTCCATGTGAAATTTTGGATTACATCCTATCCGCACTATTTGGAGCTTCATCATTATTAAATAAAATATACTTAATTATTATTATTATTTCAAATGTGAAGTTGTGTTGTGTCTTCTAAGGTGAAATTGCTAAGTGTTGTCATGTTTCAATGGACAAAACACGTTGTCTTGCAACGGTTGATTGGTTTGGTGAATTTTCTAAAGCAGGTAACCGCTAAACCAAGTATATTTGATTCCAAGACTAGTTTGATGACAGTTTTTGTCTTGCATTGTAGCTTAAAGAACAAGTATAAATAACCTCATTGGTTGGTTTACCCTTTTGATTTGTTGCTCCAGAAAAAGTGGCTCATGCATCAGCAATGCATTTCTGAATGTTTTCATTGCTTAAGCAAATTTCTTTAAGGAAAAAAGCAAATTCACTTTATGTGTAATAAGGTAAAGTAAAACCAAGCTTTGATTATGGCTGAAGGCAAAAAGAATGTCACTTATAAGCCTAGAAATGCTCTTTTAGGATATGGATCACATTCACCTAAGCCTTAGATGTCAAAATCATATTTAATAGAAGTCGGTTTCTGTCTTATTCTTTTCCTTATCTTCCACTGGTAACTACCATTTCTAAGAACACGGACCACGGGTTGAAGCAAAAGATACAAAGGAATCAAAGACAAAGAAAGCAAGAGCTAAGATATTGAGAGATTTGTTGGAGGAATTAAAGCAGAAACTGACATAAATACAAATTTTGGTATGCTAGTGGATGAGCATGTAGCTAGTTGAATGCATTAATGTGAGAAATGGAAGGGAATATGCACATCCACAAGGATTTTCTTATTGGTCCATAATGAAAGCAGTCGCGAAAATCTAAGTTAGGCCTAGGATCATGTATTTTGGAAGTGCAGCACTTTATAAACAAATTCCACTCACAAAAATATGCGCCTCTTAACTCTCAACGGTCCCATAAACTATTAGTATTGAACGGTATACGTTTGCTTTCCTTTACTTTGGGAGGGGTGTTATTGTGTGAAATGTGTGTACAATTTGAATCATTTCTAGAAAGTTTGTGAATGTGAATATAAATTATGTTGTTTACTCTTTACGCTTAAAAGAAAAAGACAGTTAGATAATCTTAATAATTTGCATCAAAAGACACAAAAAAACGGAGTGGATATCATGAGCCAGTCACTAATTCCTTACTTAACGCTCTTAAAGCAGAAAAATATTAGTACTAGTAGTATGTTTCTTTATCGGTTTTCACAAATACATAGAGAATTCAATCAATCTTAGATGTGTTTTTGGTTTATAGTTAGCAAATCATATTTTGATTCAAATAGAAAGCAATTATCTTTATTTCAGCTTAAACCAAGATTGGTTTGAGGCTAAAAATCATGTTGAAATGTAGTTTAAGGTAATTTTGCTGAATAAAATAAAGTGAGTTGAAACTTATGATTTAGACTCTGCCAATTGCCAAGACAAACACACGATCAATTAGTCTCGGGGTGAAATAGTTTTATCCTGTCATTAAACTTTGAACTTAAATGCATAATAAATGCCAAAGCATCTAGAATTATCTTAGAAAAACAGATACGTTTATTTTTTTGACATGAATGTCAAAGCGGTGCATAAATTTGGACTCTAGAGTTTGGTTAATTTGTCAAATTTATGGTGGATAGGGATCACTCAGATAGGTTGAACATGTCAAAGGGTAACCCGTGATGTGAAATCTGAATTCTGAAGGAACAATTTCAGCAGCACCACAATACATATCCATATGTGAAGGTAAAACGTTAGTGTGCATGAAAGAAAGAGAGAAAGGAGTGAGCAGCTGCCTGCACCTGCTGCTAGATTTTAGAGCCACCGCATTCCACGCAGTTCAACGCAGCCCTTTGCTGCCACGTATTCCATAAAGGGCATATACAGACACTGTGTTTACTGAATCACATGTTTGTCACTCTGAGACATGCATATCTGAGGACCACCTTTGGCAAAAATTCCTTGTAATTTAATTTCCCTAGTATATCCACAACGTATTTTGAATTTTTGATAAATGTTATTTTTACTTTGGAGAGTAGGTATCTTATAAATATAGTAAAGAGAGAAGGGCATAAGTTTTGTAGTCAGATTAATTTCTTAAAGGGAGAAATCACTCTCTTCAACTCCTCCAAATTATGCTTGATTTCCAAAACAGTTTTATCAAAAAGGAAGCATTGGCTCACCTTCAACACCATCTTAAAACAAACATAGCATTAGGTGTGTGGTGTGGATATTTACTCTTTACTATGCCCATCAAATGCAGACTACTTCCTGTCAGCTTTAGCAGCGAAGATGTCCTCACCAGACCCAATTTAAGGCTGGATTACCAATTTGTTCACCTATTTTATAACTCTGAAAATTGTTGCTTTTAATGTCACCCTCTTGGCAAGTTTCGTATCACAAGTTGTCCAGAGTCAAACACAACCATTTTTCCTGATTTATATGTATATAAAAAATACCATAAATATGTAGCATAAGTTATAAGGGCATTCAAGCCTGCTGCTTTCACTGTCTGAGAGGTATGTCAAAATAAGCCAGTTAACTAATCAATTAAGCAACTGAAAAATAAAGTAAAGATACTTAAGAGAGAAGTGATTTAGTTATGATGCAGTGTTTGATAAATTAGTTCTTGTGAAAGCTAACTATAATTAACCAAAAACCTGCCAAAGAGCTTCCTGTATAATTCACAGCAATATTGCATTCTTCAAGCCTTAGTATCCCACAAATCTGGCAACCCTTCCCAAGCTCTGATAAATCTTGACACCATCATCTAAGTAGAAAAAACAAGCATATATCAGTTGCATGCAGGAATTAATTGGTTGGCAATATGCATGGAAAATGAGTAAACTGTATATAGTAAATGACTCACACACATGCACAAAAAGAGAAACCAAGGGGGAGGATGGCACCTTGAAGGTATCAGCAAATAGTCCCACCAAATTAAATAGCAATGAGCCGAGGAAGGTACTCTTGTCTTATATGTAAGTTTCTTTGCTTCAATTGATCATGGTAATGACAAGGAGCTGGAAATGTAAGATGGAGAGAAAGGTTAGCTGTGTGGGAAAAGGGGTGGTAGGGGGTTGAGTAAATAGGTGATTCCCTTTGAAGGAATACTTAAAATATGTAAGAAACAAATTCCAAGCTTTCACTGGTTTGTTGTGACTTCACATCACATGTGGTGTCATTAGTTAATGCTGTTGTGATTAAAACCATTCTTTTATCTTTGAAATACCTTGTCTTTTGTAACATTTGCACGTGCTTAAATTCTCTCTTCTGTTGCAATAGGGGTTTGAACACAAAATTTATATCCTTTTTTCTGGTTGGTACGTCGGCCTAATTACAAGTATATATCTTAAGATGGGAGACATCGGCTGAAGTTTTATCAAATTATTTTTAAATTTCTTAACAGACTTTAAGTGTATCCCTTTTGTGACAAATTTTCTCTGTCTATTAATTACCAAAAGCTAATTGGCTGAATATATATATATATATAATGACCCTTTTAATTGGTTCACTGAGCATTGTAAGTATGATGCCATAACTATTCCTAACATTATGAAATGTTTGCACTTTGTAATGTATGCCTAGTTGGAAGCTTGCAATGTTGGTGGTGCAACCGCGATCTCAATGATTTTCTTACTGGTCCCATGATTATTGCAAGTGTATAGCTAAAAAAGGGTATCAAAATTTTGTACTCAGTATATAGGATAAGTTAATGGTTCCTCACTAGGAAAGTTATTTATTCACTTTTGCAGTCTTTTTCACTCTACACTTCATTTTTAAAGTGCTTTTTACCCTTGTGGAATACAGTTTCCACTTTATTAGGAGCTTATCTTCTACCATGTTGGTACCTCAACCAAAAAAGTATTTATAGACCTTCATCCTATGATATAAGTTGTGGCATAGCCTAGAGACATGGCAGGTAGCCACTAATGTAAATGCGTACATTAGAAAAAAATTTCAATTGTATTGATTACAGTTGATGAAAATGTACTTTATTTGGAAATCAAGCGAGAGCAAAGATGAACATCACATAAAGGCAAAGGGTTTGCCGCACAAGTGTGTTGGGCCCTGCATTTTCTCATGCAAATTGTGGATTTGAAGCTAAGCAGTTGACCTTATTAAGTGACTCAAGCATTTTTACCTAGTGATAATACTAGTGGTTGATTTTAGAGCAAGACTATTTTAACACCTAAAAGTGGGTATCCAATTGAAACACCAACTCTATCACTATTGGATATAAAAGATTAGTGAAAAAGTAAAAGTCACCATTATATCCAATAATGATAGAGTGTGTGTCTCAATTGAATACCCATTTTTTTATATTGAAATAATATTTGTGCTCAGCATAGGGACCCATGTCAATTTCTATCAACTTGATTAGATTCACTCTTTAGTCTTTGGATCAAGAGTGTAATTGTTTGAAATATATATATATAATCTATCTATACCTCTGTATCATAGACAATTAGACATAATTAGTCACTTGCATTTACCTTGTTAGCAATATGGTTATATTATGTTAATAACATTTTCTATGTGTATATAATTTTTCATCAACATTAAAAAGTCCAATTATTGACACATTTAAATGATCAACATTAACAAAATACAGGCAAATGTGTAAAAATAGATTAAAAAAAAAAAGGGTATGCAATTGGTAACTTTATTTTTGAAAACAATGGTCAACTAATGGGTATTTATTTTTTATTGGTAATATAATGGGTATTTTTTTAATTCCACAAGTTATGGTTTTCTAGGTATAAGATTGTTGTCTGCAGCTTTAAGGAAGGGACAGTGCTTAGCAAGTTTGGGATGTGAATCATGGTAAGCCATCAGATCAGGTGCTTATAGCACTAACACACTATAATGATATACAAAGAGTAAAATACACTTGGTTTCCTAATATCAGCAACAAACAAAATCTTATGGTGGGATCCTTATCACACATCCAAAAAGAGTGGTTGTGAAGTCTTGAGGAAAGTTTTGTGGTGTTGGGGTTGGGATGTGATGAGATGAAACAGCAAAAAGGCCTACCCTCTATAGCAATTTTTCAAATGCTTAATTTCTCCTTTCTCTATCATAGTCCATTAATTCTTCCTTTGTTTTATGCCTATAGTTCTTTTTCCTCTATTACTAGTCTAGGCTTTGGAATCCACTTTGAGTGCTGGAGATTAAATGAAGCATTTGGTCATGTCTCAGCATTCTTAATAATAAGAAAAGGATTGAAGTGCCAATGTAATGCTGATCATGATCTCAATTCGGGGCAGTAAACTTTTTTATCTTTTAGTAAAATGAAAAGCCGAAGGAAACGATTCCTTCTAAGAATTTAGTTTAGGAAAATAATTTTGCACAGTATATCAATAGATTTTCACAAAGTCATAGAACATAAAAAATAACTATCCAAGGGTACAATTACTTATCATAATTTTTCGTATACAACAGCATATGTATTGAAAACTTAAAATCTCATCTTCTCAGTATTAAACTTTCCTTTTATGATTCCTTAACTACTATCCTTAGGGTACTAGTTAGATGAATATTTTTTTAAATTGTAGGCAATTTTAGGTTAAAAGTGGCGGTTAAATAAAGATTTCTCTAGCATGGCCACTCGAAGATTGTTTGGTATTTTTTCGATTTTTGATGCAGATTGCAAAACTTATTGGTTTTTCTCTAACGTGGCCACTCTAAGGTATTTGTCCAGTGATGTTGATTCCATTCAGTCAACTTCGGACTGGGCTAGGCCAGATTTTCTTGATATTCGTAATCTTATTGGGTCCATTTGTCACACCCTTGTTTCCAAGAAACGCCTCATTTTCTCGCAGATTAGACTCTTTTTTGTACCTAAACGAAGGTTGGGCTTTACGACTTACCAAGATTCCAATAAAAGCATGGACATCGCGACATCAGATTCTGAAAAAAGACCGTGGTCATATTGACCAAAATAATAATAATTTGGTCAATAACATGATAGGTGCAAAAGAGATTGAGAAGAATTTATTAGTGCCCTCAAATATTGGAGGATAACATTACAAAAATTTATTGACCAAAAGGGAAGAAAAAATACACAGATGGAAATAATGGCTTAAAAAGAGATGAGAAGAAAACACGCACGCACACACACACACACACACGCATATATATCATGATGATGAAGCAGCACTTGTGTAGAGTGCTACTAATGAAGCATAGTTGCCTCCCTTATTGAGCAATGCTTCATGCTTTCCTTTCTCAGCAATGACACCATTTTTAACAACTGCAATTAAATCAGCACCCTTAATAGTAGATAGCCTATGTGCCACCACTATGGTGGTTCTGTCCACCATGACACGGTCAAGTGCATCCTGTACCACTTTTTCAGACTCAGCATCAAGTGCACTTGTGGCTTCATCTAGTAGCAATATCTTTGGACCCTTCACTATGGCTCTTGCTATTGCCACTCGCTGCTTCTGCCCCCCAGATAGTTGAATTCCTCTCTCCCCTACCACTGTGTCATAACCCTGCATATGTTGTTTTTGTTTCACACATTAACCTTATAGTATACAGATAGTCAGATACTGTTTCATTGACTAGTTATTCAAAATTGGAAAAAATGATCCTTGCACACCAATTTTTCAATACTATTTGTACACCTAATGATCATTTGATTATTGGTTAACAAGTTCTATAGACTGGTTGACCTATGTAAAAATGGTACAAAATATTTGGGGTGTTTGCAAGACTCATTTTTTAAATTCTTATGTACTCTTGAACTAAGAAATTCTTATAGCAAGAGAGATAATGTTTTGCTCCAAGAGTACCTAAAAATTCTTCCATACATTTTAGTTGCGCAAGTCTTTGGAACAGACTCAGTTCATTGAATATTGTGTAGTTTACCTGCTGCAAACTGCTAATGAAATTGTGAGCATTTGCAAGTTCTGCTGCAGCTATAATTTCTGCCTCTGTTGCATCACCTCCCTTTCCATATGCTATGTTGGCTCTGATGGTGTCATTGAACAACACAGGCTCCTGGCTTACAAGCCCCATCTGCTTCCTAAACCATTTAAGTTGTAGTTTTTGGATTTCTGTTCCATCAAGTGTTATCTGACCCGAATCGGGGTCATAAAATCTTTGCAACAATGAGATCACTGTTGACTTTCCACTTCCACTTTCTCCCACTAGTGCAACTGTCTGATTTTCATCAGGAAAATCAAAGTCTTAGATTCTCCCTCAAGAAAGACCTTGATGGATTGTCTAAAAGAATCATGTATTCATTTGCCCCTATGAGAATTATGCATCAAAATTAAAGTACCAATTGGTAAGTTACCTTTCCTGAATGAATGGTCAAGGAAAGATCTCTGAATATTTGTACATTAGACCTGTTTGGATACTTAAATGTAACATGGTGGAATTCAATCTCTCCCTTTACATTTTGCAATGTCATTCCGGACTCATCACTTGGGTCTATTTTTGATTTCTGATCAAGAATAGCAAATACAGAAGCAGCAGAACTTTTTGCTTTACTTGCACCTGGGGCCATTAGGCTAGATTGAGATAATGCTATAGATGACATTGTAAGACAGAAAAATACCTGAAAACAAGGAGAAGAAATTATCAATGCCAGAAACAACGTGATGAACTTAGCCATTAAATTCTCTTTTAAATCTATATGAGAAATTAGCTGATATTTTGTCAGTAATAACTAAGATATATTTTCTTTTTCCTTTGGAAAAAAAAAAAGTGCTATGTATCTAACATGGTGATCAAGTTAGGACAATAACTTACACGGAAAACATCCGAGATTGATGTTTTGCCAGCCTTAACAAGCCGGGATCCGGCATAAAAACTGCTCGCATAGACACAGAACAGATAGAAGACTGATAATCCAAAACCAGTTCCACTGACTAAACCTTGCCTTATACCTGTCTGGATTGGTCCTTCACATTTCTTCTGATATAACTCCATCACCTTCTCTTCAGCACAGAAAGAAGCAACTGTTCTGATATTCCCCACTGCATCATTTGCTACTTGACTTGCTTCTTCATATTGTTTCTGTTGGACATATGGATAATAGCAACAAATATCAAATGGATATTTGTAATAACTACCACAATTAAAACACAGTTGATTCACCACTTAAAGTAGTTTATCCTTTTTGTGTGTATGCAGAAAGAGCAATGTTACATAAGCAACTTTGATAGTTGATACATACAAAAACTCATCCCTTTAATTAAATGCCTTTAGATTTATGCAGGGATAGACCAAAAACATTTTGGCAAAATCCACGTGCAATAAAAAGGGCTTTGCAGAATGCTTCTCTTTCCTGATTGCTTCCATTCAAGTTAATTTGTTATTTACATTGCATCCAAAGTTTCCTTGTTACCTTTTTCCCACCATGAAAATTTCAAATTACACTGTAGTTGATAGCTTGATGTCAGTGAGGCACAAACCTTTGCGTTTGTGCTGAATCCTTGCATGGATTTGATTTGCACATATCCTTGCACTAACAGTAGAGGTATCAAAACAAGCATGATGAGAGAAAGCTGCCAGTTTGCCTCAAAGGAAATCACCAAGGCTGCTATTGCTGTAGCAATATCTTGAACCAGTATACCAAGTGCATCCCCAACCAAAGCTCTGATAGAAGCAGCATCAGTTGACAGCCTTGCTCCAAGTGCTCCACTTGAATTCTCATCTTTGTCAAACCAGCCAACTTCCATGTGAATTATTTTCTCAAAACACATCATTCGGATCCTTTTTATCAACCTAGAACCAGCTACAGCGAAAAAGTAAGACCTCAATGGAACAAATAAGAAGGTAGCCACACTCATGGCTACAAGTACTAAAGCCCACAGCTTTGAGTCTTGACGGAGTTGATCTGCAGGTTCAAAGAAAGTATGTATCATTTCGGAGACAAAAAGCCCCATGGCAGGTTGTATAGTCCCAGTTACTGCTGCTACTAGAGTCCCAATGAGTAACACTGGGAATTCAGGCTTATTAAGATAAGCAAGCCGGAGAAATGGGACTTCTGGAGGTGTAGGTGATGCTTCTGAAGCAAGAAATTCAGGCCCTCCTTCTGATGTTTCCAAGAGTTCAAGTGTGGTAGGCACAACATCTGATATTCTGGACGAGTGATGACTGCTGTTTCCAATTCCAGATGATCCCCGGCTTAAAGACCGTTGGCTCGATTGCTGTCCAGAATCTATTGAGTTTTCTACTCTGCCTGAATCATTGGCACCATTATGTTCTGTCCACGATTTAATCTCTTGGAGTCTTATGAACTGGCTAAAAGCTCCATCAGGATCTTTAGTGAGCTCATCATGTGAACCTAATCAGTGTGAAGATATAAGTATACACCAAGGCAAATGTTTAGTAAAATGATGACATGTGAGAGTGTGCAAAGCAGATTGTCATTCTGAAGTCTGAATTTCATTTATGTGGCAACATAGTATGTGCCTACCTTTTTCTACTACTTTTCCTTGGTGAATAACGGCAATGATGTCAGCATTCCTTATTGTGCTTAAGCGGTGGGCTACAATGACAGTTGTTTGGTTTATCATAATTCTTTCTAGTGTCTCTTGCACCACTCTTTCAGATTCTGCATCAAGAGCACTTGTAGCTTCGTCAAGGAGTAGAATTCTGGGGTCCTTCAGAATTGCTCTTGCTAGAGCAATTCTCTGCTTTTGACCTCCGGAAAGCTGAGTTCCGTGCTCGCCAACCATTGTGTCAAGTCCCTAAGTCCATAATTTTACAAAACAAATGAGGAAAAGTGAAAAGTATGAGTAGAAAGAGTCTTCAGTATTGTGGAATTTGAAACTGATGTTGAAAAAAAGCAAAAAACACTGCATATGTTTGAGGCAAGAGATTGGAAATTTCAAAATGAGTGAAGAATTGAGCACTCACATGGGGAAATTTATCAATGAATTTAGCAGCATTGGCAATTTCTGCTGCAGCTCTTATTTCTTCATCTGTTGCACCATCCTTACCATAGGCAATATTCTCTTTAATGCTACAAGCAAAGAGAACTGGCTCCTGGCTGACAAGGCCTATTTTCTGTCTAATCCATTTCAGCTGAAATTCTCTTAGGTTGATACCATCAATGAGAACTTCGCCAGCTTGTGGATCATAAAATCTCTCTATCAAATTTATAACCGTTGATTTCCCACTACCACTTTGCCCTACCAAGGCTGCAGTAGTGCCACTTGATATTGAAATGGAAAATCCATTGAATATAAGTTCATCTGGTCTTGTAGGATAACTAAAGCAGACCTTCCTGAGTTCTATATCTCCAGAAATATCTTCTGGCTTCCGACCAGCAGTGTCATAGGCATCGATATCTGGCTGCCTCTCTATTGTTTCAAGCATTTTAAAGGCAGCAGCTTGTCCTGCAGCAAATGCAGTTAAGTTTGGAGACGCCTGCCCCAGAGCTCTGTCAAACAAAAGTCGAACCGGAAATGACATGTGTATTTGATTTTCTAGCTATAATGGTAGTAGATGGGAAGTTTGGGATGGAATCATGCATCCACAATATACATGGTAAAGCAGAAACTAACTTACAAGGAGCCGACCAATACTGCAAAAAACACAGCCATAACTTCACCTCCTGTATATCCTTTCTCTAGCACCATCTTCCCTCCAAACCATACAGCCAGAGCATAACTGCTGTAAACAAATAAACGAACCGTACCAAGGCCTAAACCACCAGCGACTCCCTCTTGCACACCAATCTTGTAAGCTTTGGTTAAGAATTGGTTGTATTGGGCAATAGCTTGCTTCTCACCAGCGAATGATGCAACCTGCATTGGATGAATGTCTACCCTTAATATACTACTCTCAAGTTACATTAAAAAGAAAAACAATGAAGATTTCTTTGAGAAGATTGGCATACAGTTCTAATTGAACCAATTGCCCTGTCGACTACAGTTGCTGCTTCAGAGTAAGCTGCTTGTCCACGGGATGCCATCTTTGCAAAAGCACAGGTCATTAAGGAACCGGCAAAGACGAGAGGTGGAAGAGAAGATATCAGGACAAGGGTCAGAAGCCAACCCTTGATGAATGCTATGAGTAACCCTCCAAAAAATTTTGCCACATACTGTATGAACTGTCCCACCTGATATAAAGAAGAAAGAACATGTTACTCTTAAATTTTGTTATGTCATGTTTTGATGAAGTACTGTACTGATGATTTTGGACTGGGTAGTAATACCTTTTCACCCATGGCATCTTGAATAAGAACTGTGTCGCCTGACATCCTTCCAACTACCTCGCCAGGGTTAGTTTCCTTGTCAAAGAAGCTAACATCTTGCCTCAAAATTGCTTTGAGGTATAAGCCTCTTATTCTTGCAGCCTGCCTCTCCCCAGTGATCACCCAGCAAGCCACCTCTTCAAGAGTTTACCAAAGGATTACTATGGTTAGATTAAGCTTAGATTATATCTGTACTTATACTGTAACCATAATCAGCAGAGAATTCGGAATGCTTACGCAAAAATGCTGCAAAAAAGAAACCTATACCCATGTATAGAAACTTCAGAGACACCTGAGCATAAAGTGAACCACTCCAGGTTATATGACATTGAACTAAGGAGAATCAGAACCAAATTTCCGCATTACCTTGGAAACTTCATGAACAACTTTAGTGTTAGCATTTTTCCCAAAAGCATCAATTGCATCTCCAATAATTATAGACATTAAAGGCATAGAGATTCCATTCCCAACAGCACCTATCGTCCCAACAAGCATCAGCAGATAATCCCAAGAGTCTGCAAAAGAGAAAAGCTGGTAAAAGGGTACTGTTTTATTGCTCTCTTTCTTCTTCTTCTTCTTCTTCTTTATATCCTTATGCCTGCCACCGTTCATTTCTTGGGAATTTTCAGCGCCCGGAAGCGGTGGATGACTTGCTGATCCTGTCATCTCACATGAAGTAATTTCTCCATCCAAACTATCCTCAGCCACCATTCTCCCCAAAGAAGGCCTATGTCGGTTACAAACACCACAGCACTGAAAAAACAGCTGCTGAAGAAGGATCACTGGTTAGAATTAGCAACTCCCAGTTAGTTTTTCCATCAAAAGTCACCACTGGATTGAGATGTAATTCTGTGCATGTTTTAAACAACATAAGCTACATGAATTGGCAGCTAGTTGACTTAACCAAATGCAACAATAGAGACGAATAAGGATTGTAAGAGTGACAGAGAAAAAGAAAAAAAAAAGTTACCAAGGAAAGAAACAATAATTGGCCAGAGAGAGAACTAAAATGCAAGGTACACTTGCAAGACCAACATGAGTGATCAAAGCACATTCAAAACCAATATATGTATATATAAGGAAAGCAAAAGTCTTCCTTTCTCATGTTCTTGCTATTGTTATTTTCTCAACAAGGTGAAAGCAGAAACAAACCTTCTTTTCTTTTCTTTTCTTTTTTTCTTTTTATTTTTTGGGGAAACTTGAAGTGGAAGAAGTGCTTCCCGCCTTCTCAGAATGATGGCAAAAAAGCACTGGAAAGCCACAAGGGAATGAAGCAAAACTGAAGATTGGTTGAACCTAGTTGGCAGTAGCCTACAATTGCAAGCTAACTTGGGTTAAATCATGAGATAAAGCAAAAGAACAGAACAGAATTAGATACCCATTACAAAAATAACAATTAATGTACGGTTTAAATGCACCACTGTACAACACGAACAGAGAAAGAAAGAACATAATACTTGGATAGTATAATCAGATTTAAGTTTATCATATATTAAAATTTAGTCAAAATTTCAACAGGAATGTTACTCTTAAAATGCTCAGAATTTTTCCTCTGATATTTGTCACTTCATTAGGCCTCATGGTTTAGTGAAGCCGGAGTACTTCCCGGCATGATTTTCTTTTATATAATCAAATAAGTTGATTGCTGAAGTTAAAATTTAAACCAAAAAAGAAGGTTATTTGACTCTAATAATTGGATATTTCATTGAATTAGAACCTATGAATCACGATGAGTGACCAAAAAAGTTTCTAACTTTACTAGTGTTATGAAACCTATTTAATCTAAACACACCCATTCACGCGAATGCATTTTGTAGATTTGAACATGAACATTTTTTCATAATAGGGATAATAAGGATCGAACCTTGACCTCTTAGTATGGTGGCTCTGATACCATGTCATAAAATTATTCATCTGTAAAGTTTAAGCTAATAAGTACAGGTACATAAATAGTTTTATATCTAACAACTTGTGCACCACTAACTACAGGAAATGTTTTCTTTTACGTGTGATCTTCAAGACATATATCACTATGGTATATGATAATATGAGCCTTGCAGAGATACATATACATATATATATATATATATATAATATATATTATATATATATATAAAACCAAGTTAAAGCTCTGTTGCCATTATAATGGATCCTAAGATTGAAGGTTGGTAGCCTACTAGAAACATTTTTTTTACACCTTTTTAGCTGTTAATAATCTCTTAACAAGATTTGACTATGTAAAGTTTGGTCTTGCAATGAAATCCCAAAGTATTTGTTGCTCTTTGCCATGATATTGGCGACGCCCAAATATTGAATCAAAAAGTTACATTTTAAACTAAATTTGAATGTACTTAATCTTTTCAGTCCCCATGTGTTTTTTCACCTCATGTTTGTCTCCGCTAAAATGTTGTTGGAATACTAAGAAACCTATACTGTCATGCTAAGAAGCCTATACTATTAAGTTAAGAAGCCTACGTTGTTATGCATGTGTACCTAGCAGAATCTCTAAGATAACTGCAGCTTAACCTCCATTACCTCGATAACCCATTTGTTTATGCTGAGATTGATAATTGAATAAAGTTTCATTTGAATGGACAAACACATAACCGGTTGAACATCTCATAAATTTAATCTGTAATTCCACCTCCTCCTTTAGTTTTTATTATTGTCTTTAGCTACTCTATCGTTATGATAGATTTGACTCAAGATATTTGGGGACCGCATGATGCTTTCTTCATAGAATCATCTCCCCCATGTCTTTTTCCAAATGGCATTATCACAATAATTATCACAACCAATTTTCCTGATCATACATGTATATAAATACTGATTATACCCTGCAGTCGTTGTTATGAAATGATATAATATTTGTTTTGTTTAATTTACTATTACTTTAAAGGATAGGTGGCAACGGCTAGCATCTTTAAAAGGGGAGAAAAGTAGGAAGCTCACAAAGAAAAAACACAAGAACCGTGAGATTAAAAATATGCAATATACAATATGATGTACGATAGACATCAAAAATAATGCACACACTATGACAGCTAAGAGTTTTATATTAGTAAACATCATATAGGTTGGGGATGTGCCAAGAGCCCTAGACTTTATTTTATACATACATACTGTGTATATATATATATATAGATATATTAGTGAGTGCAGTAGGTTCTCCAATCACCTAGACTGTCTCTCCAGTAGGTTCTCCTGATGCCACTAGCCCAGAAACATGGATACAGATTTGTTTCTTTTGATGGTGATTTTACTACAAAAAGATTGATATGCCTACTGAATGCTAAACACTGACTTGGTCAGTGACTGCTAAATAACTGTTTTACCATTGGTTGAAATATAAGTTGTTTCTCCATCTAGTGTATTCATTCGAGAATAAAACAACCCTGTTGTTACATGATTTGATTAATCAGATAATGAACAAATTATTATGAACTGAATGTGGTCCTAATTGAGGAAAAACAACTCATCAATTTTAGTTTATTCTGACATCAGTTTCAGACAGAAGGAAAAATATTGGACACAATTTTAGTTTATCCTTAGTATACCAGCAAGATTTGTTTTTGGCCAAACTTACTGCAAGACAGTAATTTACTTACTCTCTTTTTTTCCCATTTTTTTCCTCCTCATAATCTGATTTTCAGTTTCCATTCATCAGCTAGGACTGTAATTGCTGTGAGTCAAATAAGGTATAAGAGAGGAACACACATTGAGCCCATGTTTCAATAGTTTTTTTCTTGCAACATTTCACTTGGTTGTGATTACGTGCTTCCAACCACTTCAGCATTGTCTTTGTTTGTCTTCATCTATCAAGGAATCAGTTCTCTAGATGTGGAAAGTAATACGAAAAAAGTGCTTGATAATTGCACATGATGAAAATATATATGCAGGCATACATCATTTTTACGTTACTCCAATTAGTATAGTGATACAAATAAGAATGAAATATACCAATCATTTCATTAATCAAAAAGAGAAGACACAGAAGAAAACATTCTTTTGTGTCACTATTTTCTTACTACAAAAATAAAAAAAAATTACACGTAAATAATGCCATAAGCGAGAAAGAGAAAGAGAAGTCATTGAGAAGGACAAAAAATGTCAAGCGTCTAATTTTACTCGGATCAAAGAAGCAAGGAGCTAAAAGGGGTTTAAGATGAAGAAGCACTTGTGTGCAATGCTACTAATGAAGCATAGTTGCCTCCCTTATTTAGCAATGCTTGATGCTTTCCCTTCTCAGCAATGACACCATTTTTAACCACTGCAATTAAATCAGCACCCTTAATAGTAGATAGCCTATGTGCCACCACTATTGTGGTTCTGTCCACCATGACACGGTCAAGTGCATCCTGTACCACTTTTTCAGACTCAGCATCAAGTGCACTTGTGGCTTCATCTAGTAGTAATATTTTTGGATTCTTCACTATGGCTCTTGCAATTGCCACACGCTGCTTCTGCCCCCCAGATAGTTGAACTCCTCGCTCCCCTACTATGGTGTCATAACCCTGCATATATAACATATAATCATATATTAATCTCAAGATTTCAGAATTATATTCATAGGGGTGTCCAAATAACTTGTACTAATTCATCATTTTGAAGATACATTGGTTGCACCCTTGCACTAGCATGAAGAGAGAATGAATTGATAGTAAACTGCAAAATTTACCTGCTGCAAACTACTAATGAATTTGTGGGCATTAGCCAGTTCTGCTGCAGCTATAATTTCTGCTTCTGTTGCATCTCCTCCCTTTCCATATGCAATGTTGGCTCGGATGGTGTCGTTGAACAACACAGGCTCTTGGCTTACCAGGCCCATCTGTTGCCTTAGCCATTTAACTTGCAGTGTTTGGATCTCTTTTCCATCCAGTGTAATGTGGCCTGAATCCGGGTCATAAAATCTTTGTAATAATGAGATCACTGTTGACTTTCCACTTCCACTTTCTCCAACCAGTGCAACTGTCTGAATTTTATTAGCATAATAATCAACTTGTTAGTTTCTTTTCTTCCTTCCGGAAGAATAATTTAGAGTAGTCCATTGTAGCCAATAATCATAATCAGTTGCTACTTAGGCATAGAAATAAGATAATTACCTTTCCACTATGAATGGTCAAGCAAAGATCTCGGAATATTTGAACATCAGGTCTGGTTGGATACTTGAAACTGACATGATGAAACTCAATTTCTCCCTTCACTTCTTCAGATGTCATTCCAGATTCATCACTGGGGTCTATTTGTGACTTACGATCAATAATAGCAAATATAGAAGCAGCAGCACTTTTTGCTTTAGTTGAATCAGGGACCAAGGAGCCAGATTGAGAGATTCCCACAGCTGCCATGCTGAGAGCAAAGAAGACCTGCAAATCGGGAAACAAAATCATCAGTGCTACAACAATGGTGGAGACCTATACCAATGATTGATAACCAAGTCTGTAAGAACTTAAGAAGTGATAGATATCTAACAAAGTGAACAAGTTAGTAGAGTAACTTACACGGAAGACATCTGAGAATGATGATTTTCCATCCTCTACGAGTCGAGCTCCAGCATAAAAACTGGTTGCATAAACAGCGTACAGCATGAAGAATGATAACCCAAAACCTATCCCACTTATTACCCCTCGCCTTATTCCTTTCTTGATTGGCCCTTCACATTTTTCTTGGTATAATTCCATCACCTTCTCTTCAGCACAGAAAGAAGCAACTGTTCTAATACTCCCTACAGCATCATTTGCCACTTGACTTGCTTCCTCATACAATTTCTGCATGGAATAATCATTATTGGTAACATATAGTGAGTGAAAAATGTATTGAGAGAACATGTCTATAACATTGTTGATCCAGGCACAATGAAATAAGTTTTCATTTGTCCTTAGTATACAAAGAAATGGTTCGGATTAGTTTCATTCAGATTAATCACTACATTTTCCATTAAGTTGAGAATTTAGATGCTTTTCATATTCATTCACATCACAGTATTAGTTGGTTGCTCAGTGAAAGTCAAGAACAAACCTTTGCATCTGCGCTGAATCCTGTCAAGAACTTGAATTGCACAAATCCATTCAGTGCTAATAGGGGTGCCAAAACTAGAACTATAAGAGCAAGTTGCCAGCAGGCTACAAAAGCAATTACCAAGCCAGCAACTGCTGTAGCAATATTTTCAACCAGCAAACCAAGTGCATCCCCAACCACAGCTCTAATGGAGGCTGCATCAGTTGCAAGCCTTGCTCCAATTGCTCCACTTGAATTGTCAGCTTCATCAAACCAACTTACTTCCATATGAACTACTTTCTCAAAACACATTTTCCGGATCCTTTTGACCAACTTGCCACCAGCAACACCAAAAAGATAGAATCTAGATGGGTAGATAAATAATGATGCTACACCAAGTGCAACAAATACCAATGCCCAAGTTCTTGAATCTTTACGAAGTTCATGAGCTGGCTCATAGAAAATAGTAATCATTTTGGAAAGCAAGAGCCCGAAGGCGGGAAATATTGTTCCACTTGCCACTGCAGATATTGTCCCCATCAGTAAGACAGGAATCTCAGGCTTGTTTAAATAAGCCAGGCGATAGAGTGGCACTTGTGGTGGTGTTCGTGCAACCGTTGAAGGAGGAGCTTCTGGATCAGCACCTGCTGGTTCCAAGAGGCCAACTGGTGTAGGCAAACCAAATGTTGCTGATAATGAGTTTCGGCCACTGTTTCCAACTCCGAATGATCTTTGGCTTACAGATCTTAAAGAAGAAGATCGTTCACCCGATTGTCTTCCAGAATGCAAAATACTTTCTGGCTTATCTGTGTCATTTGCACCGTTCTGTTCTGACCTCTTAACTTCTTGCAGTCTAATGAGCTGGCTATAGGCTCCATCAGGATCCTTGGTGAGCTCAGCATGTGAACCTGATCAATGAAAAATATAAGAATGCAATAAGGGATATTGTGAACCTGAGTATGAAGCCATATTGCTGTGGAGAAAATTGGTTTCTATTATAAGACAGTATCTCTACCTCTTTCGACTATTTTTCCTTGATGAATAACAGCAATGGTGTCAGCATTCCTTATAGTACTTAGGCGGTGTGCTACAATGACAGTTGTTCGGTTTATCATTATTCTGTCCAGTGCCTCCTGTACTATTCTCTCAGATTCAGCATCAAGGGCACTTGTAGCTTCATCCAGAAGTAGGATTCTTGGGTCTTTCAAAATTGCTCTTGCTATTGCAACTCTTTGCTTTTGACCCCCAGAGAGCTGAGTTCCATGCTCACCAACCATTGTGTCCAGTCCCTGAGTTCATAAGTGAAAAACTTATAAAATCCTATTGAGGTAAAGAGCCATTCAGTATACTGCAATGAGCAAGAAATTTTTCCTTTTGTCGTATACACTATGCAGATCAAGATAATGCTGACAAAGGGAGAGAAAACTTAAATATGTTAAGCAGGAGGATGCAGTTTCTAGTTTAACTGAAGATTTGGGAGTTTACCTGAGGAAGCTTGTCTATAAATTTAGCAGCATTAGCAAGTTCTGCTGCAGCTCTGATTTCTTCGTCGGTCGCGCCATCTTTTCCATAGGCAATATTCTCTTTAATGCTGCAAGTAAACAGAACTGGTTCCTGGCTAACAAGGCCTATTTTCTGTCTGATCCATTTCAACTGAAATTCTTTGAGGTTGATCCCATCAATGAGAACTTCACCAGACTGTGGATCATAAAATCTTTCTATCAAACTAACAACTGTTGATTTCCCACTCCCACTTTGCCCTACCAATGCTGCAGTAGTGCCACTTGGTATTGAAAGGGAGAACCCGTTAAAAATCAGCTCATCTGGCCTCGTAGGATAACTAAAGCAAACCTCCCTAAGTTCTATGTCTCCGCGGATGTCATCAAGCTTTCGACCACTGGCATCGAAAGCATCGATTTCTGGCCTCCTTTTAATCGTTTCAAACATCTTAAAGGCTGCAGCTTGTCCCGCAGCAAAAGCACTCAAGCTTGGTGATGCCTGCCCAAGAGACCTGATGTTGGAAGTTGGTTAGGCAGGGACAACATGATACATGCTCATATCCTAGAAATTATGTGTCCATATTACTTAGGAAAGGAAAAGCAACATATAACTTACATGGAGCCAGTCAATACAGCAAAGATTACAGTCACAACCTCCCCTCCTGTATATCCTTTCTCTATTATCAGCTTCCCACCATACCACACAGCCAAACCATAAGTGGAGATAACAACAAAAAAGAGTGAACCAAAACCAATACCAGAAGCCAATGCCTCTTGCACCCCGGTCTTGTAAGCTTTGATTAAGGAGTGATTATATTTAGCTATTGCTTGTTTCTCCCCAGTGAATGATGCAACCTGCATTGCATTGGAGGAATGGAAGTCACTTATATATATATGATTCAATAGCACAAAAAGGGAAATTCAGGAGTTCTTTCTGTTCTGCCAGTGTGCAACGCATACCGTTCGGATGGAACCTATGGTCTGCTCTACTACAGTTGCTGCTGTAGAATATGCTGTTTGTCCAAGGGATGATGTTTTAGCAATAACTATGCTCATCATAGCACCAGATAAGGCAACCAGTGGAATACAAGAGAGCATGACAACAGTTAGAAGCCACCCCCTAATGAATGCTATGACAAAACCTCCAACGAAAGTTGCCACTAACTGTATGAACTGTCCCACCTGAAATGAAGATTGAAAACCAAAACAATAAACAAATAAAATTTACCTTGGACTGTTAACCCTTTTTTTTTTTCAAAGTCAGAGGAAATGATGATGATTTGAGACTTGTTTGGTGGTTCATAAATACCTTCTCCCCCATGGCATCTTGTATAAGGACAGTATCACCCGACATCCTTCCAACAACCTCTCCAGTGTTGGTTTCCTTATCAAAGAAACTAACATCTTGCCTCAAAATTGTTTGAAGGTATAAGCCTCTAATCCTTGCGGCCTGTCTCTCCCCAGTGACCATCCAGCAAGTCACCTCTGTTACACAACAAACATGGTTTGTTTTGGGTTATAATAATTGAATGAGCCAAACTAATTAGTCAGATGGCAAGAACTAACAGAGAAGCTGGAGTACTTACGCAGAAGTGATGCAAAAAAGCAACCTATAGCCAAGTATACGAATTTCAACGACACCTGAACAATGAACAAAGAATAATTCAATGTGAGTGAACGGAAAAAAAAAAAAAAACTCAAGAGTTTTTCCATTTCATTCTAAAAGATAACTTCAAACGAGACCAACTTCGCCTTTGATATTTTACAAATATGGATCAGCACTAATTAACTGGATTAATGAAGAATAATTATTAATTACCTTAGAAACCTCATCAACAACTTCTTTGGTGCTTGTGGATCCTCCAAATGCATTGATCATGTTTCCAAATATTAAGGTCATTAAGGGCATGGAGACTCCATTACCAACTGCACCAACAGTCCCCACAAACATCAATAACCGATCCAATGGATCAGCAAATGAGAAAAGCTTGTACAAGGGTACTGTGTTGGCGGCTGCTTCATCTTTGGCCTTTCCCTTCTTTGCATCTTGCTTCCTGTCAGGATCTACCACTTGAGTATCTTCATTCAAACTGGTATCACCTTCCATTTTCATGGAGGAAGGCTTCTTCTGCTTACTAAACCCTTTACCGATTATGGTGAAAAACTGCTGCAGGAAAAGCATAGCAAGTTAAATTTAGTAATACACAACAAAATAGTTTGCTCTCCATATTGTAACTTTGTTATCTAATTTTCATGTTTTTATGTTCCTTGTTAGCTGTGTGATCATTGAGGTTGTGAATAAAATGATGGGTTCATAATGGAGTTTTTTTTTTCAATGGAATTCAGAAGTTCACATTTAGTTAAACACAATCATAAGTTTTTCAGAAAGGAAGAAAACAATGAAGTGACTTAATATGGCAACAAGTTAACAAGAACCACGTGGCGACTACATGCATTGAAGGAATCAAAACCGACAAGGGTAATCAGAAATGAACCTTTTTTTCACAAACCAAAAGCTGAAACAATTTGTGAAGATTTCTAGCAAGCAGCAGAGAAATGATAGAAAAATTGTTAGTTGAAAAGTTGAACCAAGGTGGCACCTAATATGTAACAAGTTAGTGAAGGGAGAAAGTCTGAAGCTAGGACTGGGTTCTTGGTGACTTTATATGGTTCATATTATACACATTGGTCAAATTATTTTAGTGGAGAAATGGGAGTTGAATTACACATTTCTTTGTCCCTACGCCATCTTTATTTTCTTTTGATTCTTATGCTATCTCCGTACCTTTTGACTATTTGGCAAAACAAAAAAGAAAATGGGTACGAAGCTGCATGGAGTCTTCAGAAGTCACGGACTCCAAAGTTGGCTAAACATTTTTACGAAAAGGATATATTTGGTGGGAGAGTAAAGATAGATTAATAATTCTTTTGTTAATGAGTTTAATTTATAATTTTATATAATTATATAGAGTTTATTTATGAAAATTTACAAATTATTTTTATCTGTTAATCAAACATATTTTTAAAATGAAATTTTCTTTAAAATAAGAAAATAAAGATGAATTTACTTTTATATTAATAATTCTTATAATTTTAGTAAGTTTACATTAAAATGAATTTTTCTTTCCAAAAATGATTTTGGAAAAAATTTAACTATAAATTATTTTAATATAGAATGAGTTAATTTAAACACACGTACACACTAATGTAGTCTGGTTTGTAATTAGCTGTTTTAATCCAAATTATTTGTTCAAATTAGCTTGTGTCATTTGTCAAGTTGGATTTGAAATTATGACTCCTTAAATGAAAAATAAGTTAATGACCTCCCCACTAAGTACACTCTTTATTATTACCAGCAATGAATTGATAGGTGTTTAGGGGCCTATCAATTCACATTTTTATTCTTAATATTTCTTTAAATTTAATTTATGTTAAAATTTTTGTAACTTCTTTTGTGTTTTCTTTGTAACTTCCTATGTGGATTAAGAGTATTATGCAAAATAGGAAACTTGTACACCAAAGATAGTTAAAGGATGCAATCCCCTTCACATATAGTATATATAATATAGATTATTATTTGGTAGTTAAACTAACTACACTCTTTATTCTTTAACTTCCGTGCTTTCAAGACATAAATCCCTTATAAACTGTGGTAGTCAGGTTATAGCCATTTTTTGTGGGAGTCAAGTTATGAGGAGTATAGCTTTAGGCAAAGAAGTTTTGAAGAGGGTAAAAAAAAATGCTTAAAAAAATGCCTGTTTCTATGGTAGCAGTTAAATGCGGGAAATTATTCACTTAAATATTTGACAAGTACGACAAAATCCAAGGATTCATGACGTGATACCCAAACAAGGCACTTTACTTCTTCTCCAAGCTTTGTCTCTTTTTTTCCGTATCAAAAGTACGACTATTCTACATTTTATAATGTTCGAATACCAGATATGCCCCTACATTAAATCAACGTTGACCAGAGCCACCCTCTTACTCTCCTAGTTTGAACTGTCCTCTTTGTGCAAATGATCAACTTTCCTAATAACATGTGCAACAATAACCAATAAGATCATTATGCTAATTTTATTCCGCTGAATTTTCTTAAACAGAGAGGCATCACATTTGAACTTTCAAAAACAAGCCTATATCTTTGGTAACATGTTGTCGATCCATGATATATAAATTATGAACATGCTTTGTAACGCATACTTTGAAGAATTTTCCACAGTACCCCATGTTATCAATTTACTAATGTTAATATATATTCCTTCGGTCGTTATGCTCCTGAATTATCTACTAACTCATCATATTAATTTTTGTAATAGCTAAACAAGATTTTCGATCATTGCTGCTTAAGTACCATGCCCTGCCTGGCCTTAGATCTCCTTACGTGTGGGGTCCAGCCGTTGTATGCATGCATTGTCAAGGATTCCTCCAATGCTTGATTTCTGGTTCATTGATAGAGGAATCCTTTCTGGAAGTTGTGAAATTGGTTGGGGGCAGAAAATTTGCTGCGCGAGGAAGAAGAAATTTCCTCGTGGCCTATTGATGAGTAGAACGGTGGAAAGTTGTGATTTTTTTAAACCAATAGTCGAAGGGAATGCAATGTTTTCATATTGAGAAAATGTTCAAATTAATCATTTAAATTATATTTGTAAATCATTTTAGTTTCAGATATTATCTTTTTAGTATTTGAAGTTGCAAAATGTGAATGACATTAATTAGTCTTTAACTCTATTTTCATTATTGTATCATCACATTTTTACTAATGTATCACATTAATTGACATGCTAGTAATAGATTTACGCCATACTTGATCTTTGCAGACATAACATGAATGGAGATGAGCGTAATTCAATATTATAATATAAATTTTATATATAAACAATATTTTTAATATATTTAGTGCATGTTATTGTCTATCTAAATCTATTATGCAATTATATTATCTCTAAAATCAAATAAGATGTGAGTCTATCACCACTAGGTTATTTAACATGACACGTAAGTGAAAATGTGAATGGAAAGCAATAACAATGGAATGAGTGATTAATTTAATTCATATTTTATAATTTTATGGACTAAAATGTCAATTTGTAAATCTCATAAATTAAAATGACTCATACATATAATTTTAAAGACTAACATGAAGATTCACTCTTTTCACATTGCTTTATGCCTCTATAAATAGAGGCACTGTACTCATTCAAAAACACATCAAGCACCAAAGCAAGAGCTACGGAGTGAAAAGGGCTACATAAGTAAATTTCAAAGAGTGTAAAGTGTGTGTAAATCAATTGTTAAACTTTGACAAGTGATCGAATCGGTCACATCAATAGCCCATTAATTGAACCGGTTGAATCAAATTTAATTAAACAAATATTTCAAATATGTAATAAATATAATATAATTGTTGAGACAAACCTGGTTGTGTTTGTAGTCAGTGAGTTGGCATTTACTTCATTGGCTTTGAATGCATGCACGCACACATATATATTGGTTTGAGTTTTACACATATTTATTATTATTGTTACATGTAATATTTTGAGTATACGTGTCCTTGGACAAATTATGTATGGTCTTAGGGTTTCCTAGGACCTACCCGCATTGCCGGGAAGCCCTTGATGTAAGAATGTCCTTTTTTATGCAAAATTAGATGTTGTTATCACTGCGATAGCAGTCTTGGACAGCTAAAGCAGTCAAAGGAGTTGGGTTGGCAAAGTTGGACACTCTGCCTAGGGGTGTTCAAGGGACGGGTTAGGCCGGGTTGGACAAGACCCAAACCTGGCCCAATTTTTATACCGAGTCAATTTTCAAAACCCGAACCCGATCCGATAATGACTCGACTATGTCCCGGGTTGTACCGGGTCAACCCGACATCGAACAATATACATGAATTTAGATATTGTACATAATGAAGTTATAAAATTTTACAAGAATCAAAATTTTAGAGATATTTTACGATATATGTTTCAAAATAAATCATATCAATGTAGAAATAATATCAAGTTATATAAAATATATTAATTGAACTTTAAAATTTTATAATTTTTCATAAATTATTATAAAAATATATATCTCTTAAGGGATAATTTGACTTCGGGTCAGGTCGGGCCAACCTGACGTATGACCCGAACCCGACCCAAAAAATGCACCGGGTCAAATTTTAAGATCCGAACCCGTCCAAATTAGCTTCGGGCCGGACCGGGTTGGTGGGATGGGGCGGGTCATGAACACCCCTAACTCTGCCAACTGCTATAATGGTCCCATGTGTTTCGCGGGCCGGACCGGGTTGTGGGTTAAAATAAAACTTTAGTCTCTACACATGTCCCTGGTTTTGAATTTAGTTTTTACGTAAATAAAATAAATTAAATTAAAATACTCCTAACATATACAATATTTTATAAATAGGTCCCTACATGTTTTTATAGTCTGTTTATTGTCATACAATGATGAAGTAAGCAAATGAAATAGCAATCTAAACAATACCAACTAGAAGTATAACTTCGTTAGTAAGTCATTCAACCTGATTAATGAAGTATGATCTGACTATTTCAGTCGCTCAGTTAACTATTATGTAACCAATAAAATACTATCGCGATTACATAAAAAGAAAAAAGAAAAAAGTACTATCGCCATTGGCAAGAACCTATTTACAAAAGATTACATGTGCCAGGGTTATTTTATCTTCTTGTAAGGACTAAATTAAAAATCAACGATATAAATAGAGACCAAAAATCATATTTTAACATTTTTAGTTTAATTTTAATATACTAATAATATAAAAAAATTATATAATTACTTAATCAATTTCTTTCTTTGACATGATATTCTATGTTTTTTTGGGCGTGATTGACACAATATTTCAAATAGTAAATATAAGAATAAATTATAGACCAACTTAATATGACATTGGGCCCAAAAACCCATTATAAGAAATTCACAATGGGAATGATCTAATCCAACTCCAAATAATATTCTCTATACACTCTGTAATATTCTCAATCAATCTACAATTACTTGTTGGTAACACACACAGAGTTGTGGAGCACCAATTCCCATAAATGTATTTAGCCGAGTTTTGACATCTTAGTCATCTATGGCGGCTAATGCCTCTCTCGCATTACCCGGCGCAATGTAATGGAATAGAAATTTGGAGGTAGAAGAATTGGAGGAAGAATATGAAAATGAGAGGGGATTTCAAAGATAATGAGAGAATATCCAAGAGAGGAAAACTCAATTCAACTCATATATATTGGTTACCAATTACAATTCCTATACCCTTATTTATAACATTTACTATTAACTAAGTTAATTTTTTTAATTGGGTTAACCCACTCATACATATTATATTACTTTCTGTCCTTACCTTCAAGACAACCTCGTCCTTAGGGATGGTTGAAAAAGAGAACATACTAGAAATCCTAATTACAATAACTCTTAATTACAATTATTAAAAATAAGCAGTTAATCCTAAAATTAATTATTCAATCACAATTAATTCTAAGAGTAATTATTCTTTTCTACCACCTGGAACCCATTGTCAATTTGGACTACTATGCTAAAAGAATTAGGGCCACTTAACGTCAGAATGGAATTTTCTGTGGCCGAGAGTCCATTATTCTAGAAGAACCCACTCAATTGGGCTAGGTCCATAACACTAGAAGGTAGTTGTTTTGATGAATGATGTGCCAAGATGCTACTCTGAGGCTCACCTTACCCACCTGTCCGTTTTATGTAGCTATCTTGGACTCCTAGGTAGCGGTTGATTTGAAAGGCAGAACATAAAATAGAAGGACAGTAGTATTTGAAAGAGAAGACAGGAATAGAGGATACAAAAATTATCTTCAGAGAGTGGAAACAAGATACAAAAATAAATATTTAATATTTTTTTCTCTCAAATAGCACCTATATACATATTTATTATTTTTGTTTTCATTTCTATTGTGTCCCCTCTCCTTATATTTCTGTCCCCCTTTCAAATGCTATAGTCGTCTATTCTTTTTCCGTTCTTTTTCTTTCAAGTTAGTTTACCCTTTCCGAGGCAGATATTTGTCTGAAAGCCATATCATAGTAAAGCTTGCAATTCTATCGGTTAGGCGCGAAGGAAAGTTGTTGCATGTTAGTGCCTCTATATTATGACATCCAGTTTTGCAGCTTTATACTGATCACACAAACACACAGATACGTAGCCATAGTTTGGCCTTCTAATTTCAGTAGCATCCGACTCATCGTTGCATTGTGCATCTTCTATGCATTGGTCATGGTTCATGAAGTACAGACATGGACACATAACATGGATATAAAGAACATATCAAAATTAAAAAAATTATACGACACGAATACAATATATATATATATATAAAAATAAAAATTTAAAGAAAATAATATATTATTTAAAATATCATTTATATAAGTTTTATTTATATTTTATTTTCTTATAAATTTTAAAAAGTTATGTATTATTTTATTTTTATAACTTTATTTATATTATATTTTTCTATCTTAGAGTAAGAGAAAATTAAATTTTAAATTAAATATATACAAGGATGTATCGACATGCGTCCTATATGTGGGTACGATACCAGATAGTGTGTCCGTACTTAGTATGACGTAGCGCAACATGTAACTCAACTTATGCATGGTGAACCGTATGGGAATTGTTGGGCCTAGACTAGTGTCCAAATCTAGTATTCTAGTTGCTGAGTATATTTGTCTTTTTGCTTCGATAGTTCAACATACTAGGATTTTTTTTGTCTTTCAAATTTGAATTTAACTTGAGAGCAGAACTGCAGAATCAATTCATTATGAAAAATAAAACTCTACATAGTGATTTATTTCTTCACAACTCATTAAACTTAAAATCTCATTTTAAAAGAATAAGTGTAACCTCGTTAAATCAGCCAAATCTTGATGTTCATTATGCTAAGCTAGAGTCCACCATAAGTATGAGACTCAAAATTCCATTCGTCTAATATTTATTTAGACAAATGATTACATGAAACCCCACCAGTGAAAATAAAAAATGACTGAATAAATTTAATAATCATCCAAAAAAGAGATCATAAGATAACACACGTCTAGCCAACATTATCATAATCTTTTGGGTTAAAAAAAAACTTTAATCTCTATTCGTAATCAACAATTTTTCTTTGGCAACCACGCGATTTAGCATAATTGGTTGCTAATCGAGTGTCTTAATTATTTAGCAAAGAGTTCAATTCTTAACTATATGTATGAAAAAGTCTCATATTTAAAGATTTATTATACCTTTACGAGAGTTTCACGCCACGAAATGATTATTTCGTTGCACGTGAAGAATACATTGGGAAAAAAAGAAGAAGGAAAAAAACGTTTATTGGCAAACCCACTTTGGGCCCAAAAACCGATCCATGATGAGGAACACAAGTGGGGGAATGATCCAATCCAAATCCAGAAAAGATTCCCTCCACAATTGTCTGTTCTGGAGCACAGCATAGCACAGCACAGCACAGATTCTGCTCTCCATCTCCACTCCCTCTCCTCCTCTCATTTCCAACGCCCGCCTATCAAAAATGTATTCTGTGGAGCTTTTCGGCATGTTCGCTGCCGTCCGCGGCGGCGATGCCACTTTCGCGTTTGCCGGGGCCGCCAACAGCAACAGCAACAACAACTGCTTCAAAACCACAGCAGCAGCCACTTCTTCTTCTTCTTCTCACAACTGTGTGAGTGTTCGGTTCCCGAGAGCTTCTTCGACGCTGCATCTGTGTCGGTGCTGCAGCAGCAGCAGCGTTGATTCAAAGTCGTCGTCCTCCTCGGTAAGCGGCGACGTGTTCTCGGTGACGCCGTCCAGCAAGTCTGACGTGGACTACCTCGGTCAGAGCACCAAAGGGGATTTGAACGTTAAGTCGGAGCACCTTGAAGCTTTTGGTATAAAACTAAAAATAAAAGAAATTTCTTAACTTTTCAAATATTCCTTTCAAATGAAAGATCAGTTACTAAAGAGAATTTGTTTTTTTGTTGGATTTGGCCTTTACTAAACTGTTGCTGAGAAAAATTCAACTACTAAAGAGAATATAGTTATCTGTGCGTTGATTTTTTTTTTCCCCACTGTTTAAGATACTGTACTTTACCCTTTATGGTGTACAGAGCCAAATCCTTATATTTTTAATTTTATTTTGGTCCCTTTTGAGCATTGATGTTCAGTTTTATTGTTTGCCCTTTTTGGGGCGTGTTATGTTGTTACTTGAAGTGAACAAGCTTGATGATGTTTTATGTTTATGAAGTTGTGCAGTGTTCATTTGGAAAATATATGTTAAAATTATATCGTGTCATGATGAACACCCCCTCTTCTCCTTCTCTTTTTGGCACATAGGGATAGGACATTATTTATTTATTGATAATGTTTGTGATATTTCTCTTGGTTGCTACACATATTGGACATTATTATTGTATTGAATATGGTTTTCATAAATTCATGTTGCAAACAAGGTGGATATTGGTTTCCTCCCTTGTAGGGATTGATGGTCATCATGCTACCTTAGAAGGTCCAATTGAGGAAGTGGCCTGGACAGAGGCTAGGGAAGCTGAAGATTTGCTCAAAGACTTGGGTATTCCGGTGTGGTAGATTTACTCCTTTTGCTTACTAGCTTATTTTTTTTTTCTAGTTGCTGATACTTTTGGCTTGAAAGAATATGTGGTTTACTTCCCAGTGTTCTTTTATTTGATGAATGAATGTGTTACTGTCAATATGCCTAGCGGTATGGTAGCATCTGGACTGGTGTGCATATCTTGTCATCATCAAATCCTCTTCTCAACACTCAAATAAATGGATGATGTTGGTTACATATGCCATAAATATGATTTTGTAAAGATGTATGCTTAATATTTAAGCTGAGTATCAAAGTGCGAGGTTACAAGGAAAGTTACACTATACTTCCCTTTAGGTTTCCAAAACCTATGTAAAAAACCTGTATTGTTCGAGAGAGTGCACAGGCTTGTCCTAAGTTCTATCATTACATTACACTATTTGTTTACGAGAAATAATATGTCCTCCTAATTACTAAATGAAGAAAGGGTTGATTACTTTTTAATATTTTAAGACATTGATTTTATCTACCTTTTTAACTCATTTAGTATCTACCAGGATTTGTAGGGGAGGCATTTCTCCTTGTTTATTGATGATGTCCCTACAAGGAAATTTTGTGTGTGTGTGTGTGAGAACCACTTCCTTTGTTACTTGTTATTTTCTTCATCTATTCATTGTTTCCGACTGTCACATGATGTCTTCTGTTTTTGCTTTCTCACTCTACTCTACTCGGATCTTGACTGGGATGTGCTTTCACACCCATTATGTAAATAACATCGCTATGTATTCTCATGTAGAGCCCTTCTTCATCAAGAAATTCACCTCAGGGAATATTCTGCACCCGTACATTGAACCTGCGGTCAATTAGTGCCATTGGATATGACATGGACTATACCTTGATCCATTATAATGTGATGGTACATATCTGTTCCATGTTATTATATCATATAGTTTGTGTGAACTATTATAATTTTAACTACTAAGCCTGCAGATATTGGTTCCTTCAATTTTCAATTTTACTATATATGTCACATTTACAAACAAGAAGTTATGACGTACAAGACCTTTGTAAGTTTAGCATTAGGTAATAATGACTCTGACCTTTGTCCCCGTACCCCATGCCTGAAGTATTTACTCTTCTATGTTAAATTCATTGTCATTGTACTTCAGATCTCAGAAGTATAAGCGTATGAAAAAGGTTTTTTATTGTCATGCTTTTCATGGAACTGTAGGTTTACCCCTATTCAGGTAAATGAACTTTTCTGATATTGACATGGGCTGTTACAGGCTTGGGAAGGACGGGCTTATGACTACTGTATGGAAAACCTTAAGAACATGGGTTTCCCTGTTGATGGACTTGCATTTGATCCTAATCTGGTAACATGTTCTCTCTGGCAAGCCGAAGGCATTTGGCAATCCATATTGACTCTTGTTGGTCCATTCGATCTTTACATTTTATCATAAATTGTTCAGGTAATTAGAGGCCTTGTCATAGATAAAGAGAGAGGTAATTTGGTTAAAGCTGATCGATTTGGTTATGTTAAAAGAGCCATGCATGGCACTACAATGCTATCTACCCGAGCTGTGAGGTTAGTGTCAGGCCTTGTATTTTGATTCGTGATATCAGCACACTGTAATACAGCACTTTAGGCTACAATGATTCTAACAGAGTGCATTTAACTAATTAAGATAAATAAAGATGCCTTTCTACATTAGTTAGAAGTTAACCTATTCAAATAGCCAGAACAATACAGTCAAGGTATCACTTTAGGTTTCTGCTGAGTCCAGAAATCCGTTTTCTGAAATAATTCAATATTTTGTGCATTTTAAGTTTTCATTTGGATTATTCACTGCCTTGCAGCATGGCTTTTGCATTCATTCACACACACTCTCTCTCTCACAAACATGCTTATCAATAACTTAGTAGATGTCATTTATCAAAGATTGGAGTAATAGTTTGTGTAGTGCTTCTTAACTTTATATGCAATGGAAGTGAGATGTATGGGAGGGAACTGGTGGACCTGCGAAAAGAGGGTCGATGGGAGTTTCTCAACACGCTGTTCTCTGTGTCTGAAGCTGTGGCCTACATGCAGGTATGTTGCAGTTATTGGTATTGAATACCATTAAACTTTCAGTAGTAAATATATATATACTGTCACAATGTTTATTTTGCAGTAGTATTCAGATCTTGGGTTTGTGGCCTCTTTTTATCTCTAAAATGGATAGTGGGTCCTTTTGGTGTCTTAAATTTGACTGTTTGACCATTGTTAGGTGTTTGCTATGTCTTATGAACTTTAATGGGGTTGAAGAAAGTCATGAAAGTTTCCATTTCCCTAGTTGATTCTTTAGGGGCCAACTTCCAATCCAAACTTCAAATAGGTAGTAGAGCACAAGTGGGAGTTTACACATGTTAAGATGTGAAGTTTGAACAATAGGCAGCTTCCACAAACCGTTTTGCTATCTCTTATTCTTGCTAATAGGCTTCTTGCTTTTTAATGATGTTGCCTTTTTTTTCGTAAACAGGATGCTGCCTTCTTGTTTAATGTAATCATGTCTAATTATGATGATAATTCATTAATGACACATAATTTCTTTCAGATGGTTGACAGATTGGACGATGGGACTATACCAGCAGATCTTGGGCCCCTTGATTATAAAGGGCTTTATAAGGTAATATGGTGCTAGTATTCTGTGAACATCATGTTTGATTAGAGATGTTCTTTACCTTACCATTGGCATAACTCATAGGCCGTTGGAAAAGCTCTCTTCTGGGCACATGTAGAAGGTCGCCTTAAGGTGAACACATTCATGTCATTGTCTTTGGTCAGTATAGTACTTCAATGGTGTGGTTTGCTAACCCCATATGACTTATGGAATTTATGCAGAGTGAGATCATGTCTAAGCCAGAACAGTTTGTGGAGCCTGATCCTGAATTACCATTGGCACTTTTGGATCAGAAGGAGGTATTGCTTGCAACAAATTATTTTTTGCACAGCATGTAATATTCTTTTACCCCTTACCCTGTTGTTGTCATGAAACAGGCTGGCAAAAAACTTCTGCTTATTACCAATTCAGATTATCATTATACAGACAAAATGATGCATCACTCCTTTAATAGATTTCTTCCCAATGATATGGGTTGGCGAGATCTATTTGACATTGTAAGCTCATATAAATTATTTCTCCCATATTTTTTTTCTTGAAGAAATTTACAAAAGCCTTTTATTTATATAAATAAAGTGGCGAGATCTATCCACTTTATTTATTCCTTTGGCATTGAAGGAAAGAAAAATACTCTGTCCACTTCATTTCCTCGTCATAAATTAACACCCTTGTTTTATTTTGAAATAAATATAGCATAAATGGTTGTCATCCTGTTTCATGGATAGGTGATTGTATCAGCGAGAAAACCAGAGTTCTTCCAAACATCACACCCCATGTATGAAGTGGTGACAGGCGAGGGTTTGATGCGTCCATGCTTCAAGGCTCAAACTGGTAATTATTATCCGTATGGTTTTTATTGTATGTTTATCTACTTTTTAACAAAGTTTAAGATGATTATTTATTTTTTGTACTGTAAATCACATCTTTTTGCAACTATTTTATTTTATTGTTCAATATATTACTAGGGTAATATATTTTTATTTTATTTCTTTAACAAAACCAAACTGGTTATATATTTGTATTTTGGCATTCTCTATCTCAAATATACATGTCATGATGGCCTTTGGGTCTGCTGCTATTTCATCCGTTATTAAAATAGGCATGGAGGATGAGTGACGTATTATTGACATGTTTCTTAGTCTGAAATCCACCAATTCAAAGAATAAAAGCATTGATGTTTTTTTATGATGCATTAATATTTGCTAAGCACTTAGTTCTATACAATTTATGGTTGATCAGATTCAGAAATTATTATTATTATTATTGTTGTTGTTGTTGTTGTTTTTGTCCCAATGGTGTATAGCTGAATTGTAAAATGCTGACATTTTATTTCTTTTAATACTACTCAAATTTGGACCATGTTAGTTTTCAATGAGGATAATTGAGCTGCTAACATTAACATTTATGATCATGGTTATGCATTGAATTAATGATGTGCCATACTTAAGTTATCTTCTACATGATTTGACTACGTGTGCTTCATCCACTATCTTCTGCAGGCGGCTTGTACTCAGGCGGAAGTGCACAAATGGTTGAAAATTCCCTCAATATTCACGGAGATGAGATATTGTATGTTGGTGACCATATTTACACTGATGTCAGTCAATCCAAAGTCCATTTGCGATGGCGAACAGCATTGATATGTCGAGAACTGGAAGAAGAGGTTGGTACAATCATTTTATGTTCGAATCAATTTTCTGAGCAAAGAAAATTTCAACTATATATGCTCTCTAGAATTTCTTTTCTTTTTATCCCTCTCTTTGGAAAAGAAAAATAGGATAAGCATATATTGTGGCTTGAGCCGCTTTACCAGATCTGCTATGATTCCTTGCGCTTTGTAAATGTTAAAACTGCAGTATAGTGCCCTGATTTGTAGCCGGAGACATAGAGAATCGTTAGTGGAGCTTATAAATCAAAAGGAGGTTGTAGGGGATCTCTTTAACCAGCTTCGGCTGGCTCTGCAGAGGCGAAGTAAAGACCGCCCTGCTCAAGTAAGTTGTGGTGCCAGGCTCTTATTATATGTTCTACTTTTTATGCTTTATTTATACTGATGCTACATACCACTTCCCATTGTTGAAAAAGGGAAATTACTAGGCATTTAGAAAACTTTTGCATTATATATGAATATGATAGACATTGTACTTAGCACCCATGTAGCCAACCTTTGCTCTTGCTGGTATTATTTTGTTGCCTCATTCAATCCCCTTTGACCTTATTAAGTTAAATATGATTATCCACCACAATCATTAATTTTCTTAAAATCTATACAATTAACTTATGACATTAAAAGCCTAATTGGTAATTATCTTGGATTTTGAATGCATTTTCCTTCCATGTCTTGAAACCTATGTTGCACCAATACTTCATCATCTCACGTTGCGTGGTATCTAGGACGAAACATGTCCGATACCAATACTTCAATACTTTAAGATATGTCAAAATTATTTTTTTTGGTCGATCAAATTGGTTTGTCCATAAGATGTCATTGATATATATTTTTTTATGTTTTCTTAAGGTAGTTATGATAAGAACATGTTTATAATACCATCTTAAATTTTAATAAATTTGATATATAATTAGTATATATAAACATATCACCACATCTTAAATTTCAGAATTTCACTGTATCCCTGTATTGGTGTCGGATCATATCAGTATCTTATTTTATCTACGTGTTTCATAGCTTGAAAGCTTTTAAACTTTTCAACTAAGCTTTTCATGTCAACACAACTCACAGCATAGTTCACCTTATTCCAAGGTTACCCCTATCTTATTTGGTTCTCAAGTTGGAGGTATCAAGTATACCATTATCTAATAATTTTTTTAGGTAAACTGTATTAGTTTAATATGAGAAAATATTCTAGGATGCACGCCTATTACCTTAATAATGTTGATAAGATTTCCATGTGCTTGAAGACCCTTGCAGCAACTAACATGAATGATGAGGACCTCACTGAAAGCATGCAAAAGCTACTAATTGTTATGCAAAGACTCGACGAGAAAATTGCTCCAATGCTCGAGGCTGATGGGGAGCTCTTCAATTCAAGGTGAGCTGAACGGATGGATATTTTTATTGATACTGTCTGCCATAGTCTTATATCTGACTTATTGATTTCTGCTACATGGCTAAATATGCAATCCTAGTTTTTTTCTGTAACTACTTACTTGCCATGGGAAAGAATTTGGGCAGTGATTGAGTCAAATCAAAGTGTCCCAGGTGTAAGAGATCAAAGATCCTCGATTTTTATTTTTCCAAACCCGTTATCCAAAACCCTTTATTTCCGTCCCTTTTAATTAATTCTCTTTTTAAGAAATTGCTCGTTGTTACCTTGAAATGTGAATGTGAACATAAAAAGGCTAAATTCTCGTCATGGAAAACAAAATTGCATGCAGACTAGTCTCTATCTGAATCCCGATTTTGTGCTTTCTAAGAAGTTGCAAAGATATTCCTGTCAGCTATCAGCTTAGATGCTGATAGTATTGCATGTCAGGCATTTTGCCATTTGCATATGCGATCAACATGATCTTGGTGTACTTGTCTGCATTAGGTGGGGTTTTCTATCTCGCGCTGGTCTGTGGGATAAAAGCCACTTGATGAGACAAATTGAGAAGTATGTACTTTCTCCTTGCTGCTTGATGCCCCTCTTCATCTATATCATACCGACTTCTTGAGAATTAACCTTACTAATTTATTTCAATGGCAGGTATGCTGATATTTATACATCTAGGGTGTCAAACTTTTTAAATTATACACCCTTCATGTATTTCCGCTCTCAGGAACAGGTATTCAGATCATCTTTTCCTACCTAAAGCCATTATGTTAATGTATAGATTTTGAACTTAGACACTTCTGTCTTGCAGAACCTTGCGCATGACTCATACTCACACTATTGTTCACAAACTAAATAATATGAGTTTTCTTCCCATGGAGGAAAGACCAAGAGGATATATAGAAGAAATAAAGATTATAAGCAGATGTGTCATTGTAACGGTGTCTAATGTTGTGATGATGACCTTGTATTATTTATAATGATAGATACCAAGCAAGCCCATACAGGACACTGGTTAGCATTTTTCCCTTGGCCAAGTGGTGTTTTAGTTGGCCCCTCTGGTTTTAGGAGAGCAGCCTCAAGCAAAGGAAAAGAAATTTGTTTGGGGTTATGCTTTCAACTGAATATGAAATTGGCATGAACTGAATTCCATTTCAGGCTCAGCTATATTCATGTTGTAATTAGATTCTACAACATCTTTGTGGGAAATTATTATTAATCAGATTTGTATCCTTCAGTTTGGTATAAATGAATTATATTCCTACCATCATGATAGGTGAGCATTTCCTTTGTTAATGATTTTGTTCTTGTCTCCTCTTCATGGGAGCATTGATAACAATAAACTAGGCGTCGCAGTAATTCCAAGACTGCGCCCGTCTCTTTTTAAGTTATTCGTTTCTCAACCTTTTTTTGTTCCCTTTGAACCATAGCTCTTTTTTCTTTTGAAAATATATCAACGTGGATGAAAAATTTATGTATAGAGAAATGACCATATTAGCTCGTACAGAAGACGTGGATGCTAAAGTCGTTAACGTTTAAGAAAACAATATTATCGCATTTGGTGACTGCCACAAACTTGCAATTAGTATTCTACATGATGTCATTGATCTGTTTTCTCCCACAATATGATACTGTAATTTTCATAGTTTTAAAAATCAAATCAGGCTGGCCGGTTCGAATTGGAAGCATGTGAATTGGTTATAGGTCTAGTTCGATATGGTAGCGTCTGTTTACTGTTTTTAAGACAGAAATACAAAGATACTAGAGAATAGAAAAATATGAGTGTTTTATACTTCTAAAATGTGGAGATAGTAGGGACAGGTTATAGAGATAGAAATTTATTATTTTTTTCTTCCAATAATACTTTTATATATATTTATTATTTATGTCTATTTCTTCACTATCCCTATATTTTGTCTCAAAATTAACAAACGCTACCTATGTGATTAGATTGGTTTTGCAATTGAACCGGTCAACCATGGTCAAAAGCAGGGTCAATTGACTGATTTTTGTTGAACTGATAAGTGAACCGCCCAATCGATCCATTGCAACTATACCAATCATGGAAGTATGTGGAAGTGGGAGTGTGTTTGCCATTACACCAGCCATGCTCTGATATATATATTACATTTAACCTTAAATTATATTTTATATATTGATTTGATTATATTTGGTTAAACCGGTTGAACCAGTGACTCAGTGCCTTGACCGAGTCAATTAATGGTTTGGTTTTTAAAACTATGGTAATTTTGAAAAGCACTTATAACTAAATTCTAAAGGGAAAAGGAAGGAAAGAACTTTAAAGAAGCGAGAATGAGGAAATGAAACAACTTGTAAGTGTATTTTCAATTGGAAAACTGGAATGGGGATGGTTGTAAAATGAAAGTGATCCATACATAGAAATACAAGTAGCTTCATCGTACTACATTGTTGGATTAAACAAATACAGAATTTCCATCAGTGTTACATCTTTGAAAATTGAAATTAACCTAAAAGCTACACTTCTGTTTTAGGCTCCAGCAACTTAGAGACAAAGGACCATGGAACACAGATATCAAATAAATGTTAGAAAATCAGTCCCAGAATACTCAGACTCTTTGTTTTGCTGCCAAGTAAAATTAATAGAATGGAACCTTGCATTTTCTTATGGTATGATGCCTACCAAAACTGTTTGCAGGGGAACCTGGTGGTGGCAACAGGTGACTTTCATCATAGTCGATAGAAACAAGACAAAGCCCATGTGGTGGAGCAGACAAGGAGTATTTTGCAAGCTCCTTGCGATCTCGACTCGCCAAAATATGCGGAACAATGTCGGCAGGGACAGCTTCCTTGCCAATTTGAAGCAACAAAGCCACCTGGACAAGAAATCAGATATATGTCATTGCTATAATAAAAGTGAAACAAATATGCAGCAATTTTGCAACAGCAAAATGATCTGTCATGCACAAGGTCTGTTCACCATGTTTCGGACTTGTCTATATAGGAAACCTGATCCTTCAACTTCTAGCTGCAAAAGAGCTCCCTATGCATGGATATTGAAGTAATCAGTTTTTTGTAATCTTTAAATCTTATCAAAATATAAAAGAAGAAGAAGAAAAACGAAGAAGGGTAAATATAGTGCAAAATGGAATAATGACAATAGTGAAAGAAATCTTTACTTGAGCAAGATAACTACCATTTCTTTCACATCAAACCGGAGTATATGCTTCACTGGATCAGGCACCCGATCATTGTGGGATGCATTGGCAAAAGCAGAGAAGTCATGCCTCCCAACAAAATATTTTGCAGCCTCTCGCATAACAGCGCTATTGAGTTTATACACACTATGGTAAGCAAAATGCCGCTGGAAAGGATCCATGATGGTATCATTGTATATCTTGTAATGGTAAATCTTACTTTTGGCAGAAAATCGAGCATGGAATTCAGCTGACGCAGGGCTAATCTGTCTAACCCGGATATCAGATGGAAGAAGGCCATTCAAAGCCGCATGAATTTCTTCCAAGTTGTCATAGTTAAATGGTGTAACAAAATGTGCAACCTGAAGCCACAGTAAGTTACAAATTTCCAATGGTTGCCACTAGAAACCACATAAAAAGGAACAAAGTCAGACCTGACCCCAAGCATGGACTCCTGTATCAGTCCTGCTTGCACCAACCAAATGGAGTTCCTTCCTTTCAAGCTTTGTTGCTTTAGTCAAAGCTTGTTCCACAGTGCATTGTACAGTTGGGGGAGACTGCTGGTATTGCCAGCCTGAAATATAATCATCATTGTATTGGGGACAAAGAAAGAATTAGTCGTTCAAACTTCAAACTACATATTTTTAGTCGTTAATACTGGAAGAGTGGACCTTTCTATATAGCTCCACCCAGGAAATGAGGATGTGGCATTGCAAAGTGTTCAAAAAAAAAAAAAAAAGAAGAAAAAAATAAAATACAATATAGCTATTTTCTCAATTATTAGCTGAGATCACTCTGAAATGATTAACACGTGTTTGAGATTCTTCAGAGCAACTGAAAATTTAACAAATACAATACAGAATAGTGCAAAGGATGTCCAGCTTTCAGAGCCGATATTATTATATATAATTATATATCTTATTAAGCAAAAGAGAAAATAATAATAATAATAATAATAAGAATCATAACACACACACACACACACATAGAGAGGAAAGGGTGCACAAAACAGAACAACCAACAGGACCCAGAAACCGATAATGACCCATGTGAAAAATGTTTGACAAAGTTTAAAACTTTAGGATGAATTGGAATGCCCAAAATATGAAAATGAAGAAAAGAAGAAAACCTGCGTAATGGGTTCCATCGTAAGCCAAAAGTAGGCGCCACTTATACCCTTGTTGAATGGGCTTCACCCCATTTTCCAGTTCCAAAGGAGCAGCAGAATTCAGCTAAAATTCCACCAAAGAAAGAATGAAAAACTATGTTACTGTGAGACAAAGAGGGAAGAAGAAGAGAGAGTGGTGAGGATCATATCATACCGAAAGAATGGAATTTGGAGATGGAGCAACCAGAGCTGCTACTGTATAGCTCATCTCTCACAGTATCAACACAACTATTCCCCTTTATCCATTTTATTTATTTTTTTTTCTTTTATATTTTTTTCCTTCCATATTCAAATGTTTTTCATGCGACTTAAACCATTGTTATTTATAATTGAAAATACGTAAATTAAAGAAATAGAAATTTTTTTGGGCCGTGTATGTTTTTTGGTAACTGAAAAATGTAGTATTTTATATCTACCTAGTTTTTATCCCGTGTGATGATGCACTTTAATGATTGCAGAATATTTCTTTATGGCTGATTTGACAGACCGTCCTCACAAATTAATAGTGATGTAATCCTGGCTCATTCACGCACTCACGCTAGAGGGACTTGCAGTGAGCCGATCTCTCATTCTCGGTGCCAGACCTGCTCATTCACGCATTCTCCACTTAGAGGGTCTTGTGAGGAGCCGCTTCTTGTCCATGTCTTCTTTTGCACCAGTGATCACTTTTCGCCCTTGTCCCCAGGTGTTACATGCCCACCAACTTCCACTTGGTTCGTCCCCGAACCACAATGTACCGGAAAAGTGTCGGCTCTAATACCATTTGTAACATCCCCTACTGCTTCATGGATTGAAAATTGTCCCCACAAACCAACACAGGTTTTTTTAGCATGCTTTGTCCTCACTCACACGCTTCCTACGAAAACTTCCCAGGAGGTCACCCATCCCAAAATTGCTCCAAGTCAAGCACGCTTAACTATGGAGTTCTTTCAGCCAAGTTAATTCTGAAAGAAGATACATCTTATTGGTATGTAAGACAAATCAATTCATATAAGACTTCAACCGTAGATGGGCTCCATACCATATAGTCTTAGGATCTCTCTTATTTTACAGAATCGGGCTTCATCTACGCACTCTCCGCTAGAGGACCATGCAGTCGCCTCGCTTATCTCGCCTCTCCTTCAGCTACAATGATCACTCCCCGTCCTCAAATGATCACTTGGGTATTACACATTTTATGTTTATAAATTGTTAAAAAATTGATTCAAAAAATTAGAAAGTTTAATTGAATTATACTATTTTAATTTTGCAATTTATCCTAAAAATAATTTAGCAAGGGTGATTTTTGTAAGATAAATATGTTTTTTAAGATAAACAAATTAACCAAAATGTTAGGTTTATATATATGTGTTATAACTTAGAACTAATTTTAATTGAGTACAAATCGATAGTACTTATATAGTAACAAAATTATTACCCATGTAGTATACATTTGTTATCACTCATGTAATATATGAATTTGGTATTACCTAATAAAAGCAACAATAACAACAACAACAACAGTAATAATAAAACTATTCTATGATTAATTTCTTTTATCGTGGCCAATAATTATATGATACATTAATTGTTACCCATGTAAGATAAATTAATCAGTACATGTGTAATATATGTTTGATATCATCACCTATTTAAATTGTGAGATAAGATAACCAATAAATGATTTTTTTACTTTTAATTAGAATTTTGATTATTATGTTATTATAATCAATTAAATTCTAATAGCTAGCTGATCTTCTTAAATATCTAGTTAGAGCTTCGAATCCTAGTGGGGTGAATATGAAGGGTCTCGTGGCTTATAATCAAGTTGTGAATTTATAAGAATAAATAAGTTTATAAAATAAAAACTAGTAAATAATAAACAATAAAATTGGAAAGAAGCGAATAATAAAAGCCTAATTGAGACATTTTTTGAAATTACAATGTTAATTAAAAATTAAAGAAATCTAATGCCCTAGAACTTTATGGAAATATAAAACATAAGGTTAATTCACAAAATTATATTAATTAATTTTATTTATCCATGATACTTATTTTACCCATTTTGTTACGTCAAATCTTCCAATGTTTTGAATATATATTAATTGTTTATTTATTTTCGACATCTATGCTAATTAGCATGGTTATAATAGGTTATATCAATTATTTATTTGCACGTTTTATAACATCGAAGTACAAATACAAAACTTCTATTTTTAGATTGAAAACTTGTATATAGATTTGAGGTTGTTGTTTTAATAATAGATAAAAGAGTATAAAATATCATACATTTATGAGTTGATATTTGGAATAATTAAAATTGAGAATGAATTTGCTTTTCAAATTTAATGTAAATTAATTTTATTTATGAATCTTATTTTCAAATTTCATGTGAATCAATTATATATGATTTATTAGATATTATGCCTAGTGGTGTGTATGGAATGAGCATAGTAGTCAGAGGTTTAACTAAATTTTTACTTTGAATAAATAAGTCATCTTATACATTTATTATGATAGATGTCAAATAAATATGCATTGATTTGAAAATGATTTGGAATTCAAAATTTGAATTTTATAGTTGATTATATAAGCTGTAAATATATTTATATGTTTAATAAGTGAGAATAAATTTTTAAATTTGTTTATAGAAATTAAATTAAAAGCCAAAATTGTTAGAAAAAATAAATGACATAATAATATTCAATGATTCAGGTTCGTGAATGTTGTATAAATTAATTTAGAATAAAATTATATATCATTGAGATCTCAATCATATATAAATTAAGATTGAAGTCGTATATAAATTGAGATTTGAATAATATATTTGGATGTAATCATTTATATTACATTGAATGAAATGAATTTTTTTAACTAAGTAAAATATTTTTGTTTAGAAATTTTGGGTGGGAAAATGAGTTAAGGATGAATTGCCATGTGGCATTTTCCTTATTTGGATAAACTCTCTTCTATATAAATATATTGATATTGATGACGATTTTGTATTTTTTTTTAAAAAAAAATTATGGTAATTTTGTAACACTACTCTCACAAATACTTTATCAATGCAAAAAAAAAAAAAAAATCTAGAAAAATTAAACCAAAACCATAGCAAAATATGAGGAGAAGATTGATCCTATTTGCTTTATCGTTTAAATTGCGAAACCTATAATTAAAATCTTGAAATATTTTTCAAAATTTAAGATTGATTTTCTTGAAATCAGTTAATATTGAGTTTTGAGTAATGCTGTGTATCCCAAATTTTTCTAGTATGAAATTTAGTTGGCATGCACCTGACAACTTATAAGTGCTTTAGTGAAATTTATGAATGGTTTAAAAATAAAAGTTCTTTTTTTTTTAATATACATCGGGGCTTAAATCTTAAGGGGAAAAAAAAGAGAGAGACCTAATTCGGTACAAGGACAACTGAAAACAAATCCTCCAAAACAGATGCATCACTGTTTACTTTCACCTGTTTACTTTATATTGACATGATTTCCCTTGTTATGTCTGAGGCTCTCTTACTTTTTAATAATTTAGAGGAATTAAAATTTTGATTTATATTTTTTTTGAGAATTTAAGGTTTTGGTAAGGTAGACTTGAACTACCAATTGGTTGGTTTTAGTAGAGAGATGGAGTTAAGGGAAAACAAATGGCGTGGTTGTGCTGGAAGGGGGGCTGGGGAGGCAATTGGCAATAGTGGTGGGAGTGAGAGGTGGAAGCGATGATAAGCTGTGGTTGGTCAGAGATGGCACAAAGGTGGTTGGGGAGAAGGAGTTAGGGAAGATATGAAAAGGATAAAAGAGGAGGTACAAAATTTAACAAATACTAAAATATGAATATGGGTTATTATGGTATTATTTTATTACATTGAAAATTTTAAATTTCAACCATTGTATGAGATTTTAATGACTGATATTCAAAGACCAACTTGGTCACTAACTCGGCCCTCCCACCACAGAGTTCACCACAAATAGAAGCTATAATCCCCTGCCAATCTAACAACTCTGCAATCAAGCATATTATAAGCATTAGTTTGTCCTTAAAAATTGAATAAATTTCTACAATACCAAAGGACATAACAAGATGTTACAAAAAGAAGTGGCCTGCCAATGCCATGAATACAACAGTTTCATTTAAAAGACTCTTTTCCAACCAACTCATAAGAGGTTGCTGGAAAAAATAAAAAAATCATGAATGAAACTAATTCCAACACTCATCCATAAATCCTTCGCTTTGTCGCAATCTTGAAGGACACAGAGTGTTGGTTCAGAATAAATAACACAAACAGAACGAAGAATCAAAATAGGTCATTACCTCTTCTGACTCCAGAAACATTAGTAAGAAGTGCGTTGCTTAAAACCAACCACAAATGTTTTCAACCTATTGGAATGTTTTAATAAGGTTGAATTAAATTGAATGCTTATTTTTTAAATAAATTAGTAAATCAAAAAATTTGATTCAATTTATTAATTTGAATAAATTGATTTAATTATTTTTATTATTTAATTTTTTATTAATAAGTTAGGAATAAAATATTATATTTAAATAATATTATTTTATTATTTTTATTTGTTGGAGTTTCATTCTTACACCAAATTAGACCAATTTAAGTGTGATTTATTTTTAGAGGTTTTAATGAAATTAAATTCTCTTATCATTTTAATTCATATATAGTTTAGTTTCAAATTAAGAAATTCAATTCTAATTTTTTATTGAATTCAATTTTATGGGTTTCTAACCACTCCATCAATCTCCAAATACCAAAATTTAGCCTAGACCAAGTAATACGATCAAAATTACATCAACAAGCATATGCAGATTCTTTGTGGTCTGCTAGAGTTTTGTTTTTTGGTATACTTGTGGGCTACTAGATTTAAAAAAGCAACAGTTTTATGAATTACATGTTGACACATACTTTCGATGATCAATTCACGGCATATTTTCTAGATATGAAATATTTTCCCTGAGTTTTTTTTTTTTTTTCCCTTCATCTACAGCCAATCTCTACCCTTTAAAAGAAGAATGCGGGGAGAGCCCCTTTCGAAATCAGAGGCTGAAGTTGAAGTAGCCAATGGCGAAACGGCAATACGTCGTCGTATAGGAGGCGACTATATCACGGTGTCACTGCAGGTCTGGGCGTGAAACAGAGGTAGAAAGCGCCTTTCTCCGATTGGTTCGGCAACGCCTACAGCAAAAATTTCCAACTTTCAGGCTTCTCTCCAATTCCACCCACTTGGGTTGCCTCTTAGGTCTCTTATCTTCTTCATTAGGGTTCTTTTTCTTTTCTTTTTTTTTTAATACTATACTTCAATTACATTGTGTTGCATCAGTATTGTTGTTACCCCGTTTGTATTTGATAATAATATTTATTTTTTTTCTTTTAATTTTTTTCATGTGGGCATTAATTATTTTGGTTTAAAACAATAAAAATTGAACCTTTGTCACATAATTCTGTCGTGGATTATGCTGTGTTTGCTGTATGTGAATTTCACACGTGAGAATATTTTTTTATTTATTTATTTCTCAATCCATGTATTGTTTCATTGGTTCTGGGATTTTGGGCAGTGAATTTTACCTGTTGTTCATTTTCAATGAAGAGTTAAGAGTGCTACATGCAAACCCATTTTCACTGTTTATCTATCCTAAAAATTTGAGTTCAAGGAGCTGCATTTTCCTCACTAGTACCACTTTTTTTTTTTTTTTTCTAATTCCTAAAAAGAATTGTTCTTTTGGTACTTGCTAGGCCATGGCTACGAAGAAAGTGATAGCTATATGTCAGTCAGGAGGTGAGTTTGTGACAGACAAAGATGGATCATTGTCATACAATGGTGGTGAAGCATATGCAATAGACATTGATCAGCATACAAAGTTGAGTGATTTCAAGTCAGAGATAGCAGAGATGTTCAACTGCAATGTGAACACCATGATTATCAAGTACTTCCTTCCTGGCAACAAGAGAACACTCATCACTGTATCAAAGGACAAAGACTTGCAGCGCATGGTCAATTTCCTTGGTGATGCCAACACTGTTGACGTGTTCATTATTTCAGAGGAAGGAGCTGCTCGAAACACATCCAACATGCCTGCTAGTAGGTAGTTATTCACAAGTTATGGTTGTTTTTGTCACTTCTTCAGTTCATCAAGCATGGACTTCCATAGATACGGATAGATAGTGATGTAGTTCAACTTGCACTATAATTGGATAAATGAATCACACCTTGGATAACAAGTTAAGAAAGTTGTACACGTAATTTTTTTAGCACATTTTCCTGTTGTCTCGAGTTGAATATGTGACCTATGTAATTGGGATATTTTGGTTGTGATCGAAACGAAAGGCCAGAGAGTGTATTAGATTCATATGTATTCAGTTGTGCATTGTTGATTTGAAAATCT
>JAVHNL010000298.1:0-50000 GCA_031216105.1 Dalbergia cultrata | reverse complement strand
ATAAGTAAATTTTGTCTTTTCTTTAACTTCCATCGCATCGTTTTCTTTATTCAAAAGTAGATCCAAATCAAATTTACCAACCCTTAGTCTACACCATAGAGGTCTAGACTCTTATCTGTCTCATTTAACTTTAATTTATACTAATGTCTCATCATGAAAATAAGTAAATCATTACCTAGAGTTAATCGAATTAGATTTTGGTTATGAGTCCTCGAATAGGATTAGATTAGCCTTCTTTCGGCGTAAAAGGAGACTTAGACATAGTCAACAATAAATTTTAATATTAAAAAAAAAAAATTGTGTTGTTCTCGCTACAAAAAACCACGTTCATATATTTTTAAAGATAAGGTGTTATGTGTAGATTAGATCCTATATCTTTGTGTGTTCACTTGGTGGACTTGCTCAATTCATGCGAGGTGGATTTTTCTCCAATGCATTCAGAGAAATTTTTTATTTATTTCCGTTTGTTTAACGGAACAGCATGATTGGCTCTGCAGCCAACCCATTCCCGGATTCAGATTTCTTCAGTATATGATCTGAATAATTTAAATAGAAAGGACGGTTGTTGTACCATAAAAACTTTATTTTATTTTATTGTCCTGATATGGTGTGGCATTGAGGCCATAATGGATGTCAATTAATCAAATTATGGACCAGTAATAATATGCCAGTGGACAAGGATATACAAGTCATGCGGGTGAGACAAAATTTTGGAACAAGTTACTTGGACGAATCAAACCACGTTAATACGTTAGGATTCCCTTTCCAGGGTTGCTTAATTTTAAACTTGGGGAATACAACTTTGGACGTCATGCTTAGTTTTCGCAATTCCTTGCGCAAATTCAAATTAATCATTTTCCGTGTATTCTTGCGTGGATTACACCTGATAAGAATCAGTTTATTCTATGAAGGCGTTGACCGATCCGATTTATTAGCATATTGCATGGGATATATGCTTATTTGGATGCCATTACTTCTTTCAAGTTATCAAACTTTGAAAATGTCCCAAACGAAGGGAAAAAGAATGATTAAATTCAACCAATTAAGATATGACAACAATGGTTTGTGTGAGACTAGTTGGTGGTGGGGGTTCCCCCCCACATGATCATGTGGTGGTGAGGTTATCTATCTGGCATTTTATATCCCTAACTTAAGTATTATTAAAATCTTGTGTATTAATTAATGTTTGATTGTGCTATAAGGGCCCTAAATGAGCTCCTAGTTAACATCATGAGCATACAATATTACATCGTATGCAGGAACTAAAATAATTCAGAGACGGTGGTCCTACCACACAGTGTATGTATGTTATTGGTCTGGTAGTAAACATTAAACAGCTGATGACAGTAATTTGTTTCTCCATGTTATGTTTATTATTCCTTGTGTTGTTGCTCAAGAAAGAAACATGTAGTGGTCCCATAGCATAAGTAAGAACACCAAACCTTGCCATAAGTGGAAAAAGCATCAAAGTATAATCTATTGCACTTGCAACTTGCTGCAACTGCAGCTTGCATTTGTATCATTGATGTTTCTGGTTATGATGTATTGCTGTAATTTACGCAGGTCTTGGCGAGCAAAACAAAAATTTACATGGTACTTGAGTACGTGACTGGAGGGGAGTTATTTGACAAAATTGTAAGGACCAATAACTTGGCATTCATATGGAATGATCTGTAGTAAGAGCAAGTTTGGCAATAGAAACTGTCTCTCAAGAAACTCTTGATTATAAACTGTTCTGAATCTAAATCAAGCTAATACAAATGCATTGTCTAAGTTAATGAAAATTAATTAGCTACTTATATTCACAGGCATCAAAGGGAAAACTTAATGAAGCTGTAGGTAGGAAATTGTTCCAACAGTTGATTGATGGTGTGAGCTACTGCCACAACAAAGGGGTCTTTCATAGGGATCTCAAGGTTCTTTCTCAGTCCTCTTAAGAACTGTTATAATAATTGTTTGAGCTGAAACTAAAACTGCACTGCTTGGTTATTAGTTTGTTTGGGGTTTATGTCATGCATAAAGTGATGTTATTTTCTTGCAGCTTGAGAATGTACTAGTGGATGCCAAAGGGAACATCAAGATAACTGATTTTGGCCTTAGTGCATTACCCCAGCATTTCAGGGTATGATATGCTTTTAACCACACACCTCAATGCAAAGCGTATCGTTTTGGATATTAACTTACGTGACATCTGCATGAAAAATTCCAGGCAGATGGGTTGCTGCATACAACTTGTGGAAGTCCTAATTATGTTGCACCAGAGATTCTTGCTAATAGGGGCTATAATGGTGCAACATCAGATGCATGGTCATGTGGTGTTATCTTATATGTAATCCTAACAGGATACCTTCCATTTGATGACAGAAATCTTGCTGTTCTTTATCAAAAGGTATTCAAGATGTTGACTCTATGTTCTCCTTTTATATGGTTTAGCGCTGTAGTTATATATAAATTAACTCTATTATTTTTTCTCCCGGGATCACAGATTTTAAAAGGAGATGTTCAGATACCAAAATGGCTATCTCCTGGTGCACAAAATATGATAAAGAGGATTCTTGATCCCAACCCTGAAACACGGATAACAATGGCCGGGATCAAAGAAGATCCATGGTTCAAGCAAGGATACACACCAGCAAATCCTGAGGATGAGGAAGAGGATGTATATATTGACAATGAAGCCTTTTCCATCCAGGAAGTGGTATACTTTCGAACTTCCAGATGTCTGTACAGTCATCTGTGCTTGGTGCCACCTTCTTCCATCCCCTTGCCCCTTTCCTTTTCTTTCTTTCTTTATGTAACCCAAAACTACTCTCTTGGTAATAGCAACATGATGCTGAGCAGAGGAGTCCAGGATCACCAGCACTTATCAATGCATTTCAGTTGATAGGAATGTCTTCATGCCTAGACCTCTCTGGCTTTTTTGAGAAAGAGGTGAGAATGGAATATTTGGCCAGAAATTTGTATTTGAACATAATTATCTGTCTTTGGCCATTCACCACCTCCTGAGGAAATTTCACTCATTTTCGCCAATAATGTGCCTTGAATTCCAGGATGTCTCTGAAAGGAAGATAAGATTTACATCCAACCTTTCAGCTAAAGATCTGATTGAGAGGATTGAGGATACTGTGACAGAAATGGGATTCACTGTTCAGAAGAAAAATGGCCAAGTTAGTAATATTGCTTATGTTTGTTAAAGCTTCTTCTATTTCCCATTGCAAATAAACTAAATATTAATTTGGCTAACAAATTATCATATCTCAATATTTCAGTTGAAAGTGACACGAGAGAACAAAACTCATAAAAGTCTAGGCAGCCTCTCAGTGGCAGCAGAGGTAATGCACGTTCCGAATGAACTAAGCCACCTTAGACTGATATTTACGGCTTAAGATCTGCATAATTTTTGCTGAGGCTAATGAACTGAATTGACTTCAAATGTAACAGGTGTTTGAAATAAGTCCATCATTGTATGTAGTAGAATTAAGGAAGTCTTATGGAGATGCTTCAGTATATAGACAGGTGAATACACACACTTTCTCTCACTCACTCTCTCTCTCTGTCCACCTCTCAAAATCAGAGGCTGATATCTGTGTATTCTTCATGCCATGCAGTTATGCAAGAAGTTATCAAATGATTTGGGTGTCCCACCAAGGCAAGTTACCTCAGAAGTGGATTAGAAGCAAGATAAAGAAGTGCAGGTTATTTTTTGCTAAGGACAGGGCGGATAGCTACATAGATGATATAAGAATCAATTGTAAAATATGCACTATAATTGAAGAGGCTGTGAATTACAGATATGTTAGATAGTAATAGCATAAGTTTTGAATTCTGCAATCCCTGAAACTGTTGAACTGCGTACAATGGCATCTATATGTAATGTAAATATTTGTATAAAACATGAAATTGGGTACATTGTCTTGGCTCAGCTTCATTATTATTTATTTATTTATTTTTATTCGAACAAGAACGTGCTAATGCGAGAACACTTGCATCCGCATGCACATGATTATGTCTAGATACACTTATTTCTTAATATACCACTTTGTCCAAAGCGATAGTTATTTTGAAACGGAAGAAACAGTATTTTCTCGTTGGCACACAAGATATTTTCATGACCGTGTTTGTGGCATGCAATCTTGGAATGTGAAAATTTTCCCTCTGATAAACTTGTCTGTCAAAAATCAGAAGAACCCAAAGGTGTGATGAGTTTCAACGGCGGATAAAGACAAAATTAAAATTAATCCTCTGAATTACAGCCAACAAATACTACAAACAAATTGAAAATACGGGTAATTTATACTGATTTCACGTGAGATTTATCATTCATGAGTTTTCCATGCTTTTATCCTTATTCATCATTAATTTTTCTTTCCTCTCTTTCTTCTCTTTCGGATTTCTAATTATAGAATAAAAGGCCAGAAAACAAGAATTTGAGAATGTCTCAATTACCAGAACTTCACTCCGCTATTTAATTTATATACATGGAAATCATATCACTTATGAGTAGCTCTACCTTAACCTGAGGGTTCATCTATAATAGATCAAGATCAGAACCCTGGATGAATGGAAGGCGGAGCCATAAATTTCTTTTCCTTTTTTTCTGTTGGTTGGAGGAGTGGGGCGCCAACTGCAAAGCAACCTTTCACAACAAACCGAGTAAAATGAGAGTTCTGTTCACTTGAATAGGATGCAGCAGCGCGGCACTAGCTCGCAAGCCTGTTTCCAAACTCTTTACTATATGCCTGGATTAAACCACTGTCATCTGCCAGATGAAGCTTCTCATCCAACATTTTCTTGTATTGATCATCTCGAACCTCTAAGCTGCGGACCAATTCAACCTGCAAAATCAAATTAGCCACTAGAGTTAAAATTGATGAGAGAGGAGAATTAGCCAGCACCATACTAATCGAAACTAGTACTAAAAGACATATATTGATCTCCACAAATAAATAATTCATAGGTCCTCAACGACAAGCATATCATTAATTGACAGCAATAAGGCATCCCAACCAAAATGAAGTTAGTTTTGAGTTTTGACCAATGTAGTGAAAAGTGAGCATTGATAATGTGATGGCATGAAGATACAAATAACAAAACAGAAATCAAATCAAAGGTTACTGTATCCATGACACAACATCAAATCACCTGTTTTTGGAACATATCGAATTCATCAGAGCTCAGGGAGCCATCGCTGTTTGAATCTAGGAGCTCCATCATCTCTCGGGCATCTTCTCCTGGTGCACCAAGCTCCTCTATCACCTCGGTAAGTTCCTCAATGCTAATTTTACCATCTCCATTCTTGTCAAGAAGGCGGAATACTCTGTCCCTCTGGTCAATCTCAATCCCTTTATGATTTGTGTTTGGAAGATCTTTGAGGCGCAAAGCAGCCAATTCAGCTGCAGCCAGCATGATTGTCTTCAGACGCTTTGCCTAAGCACCAGCAAATACAAAATAAATGCCAATATCCTTCTTGTGTTATCTTTAGAATAGACATCACGTAAATTCATGAAAAGTTTTTCTCACTGTATAGGTTGGAAGTAAATCCTCTTAAGAAGATTAAAAATTAATATAGATAATGAGTCCAATCCATGTGTGGTTACTAGTTCCAGATTTAGTTTCTAGATATGCAAAAACACTGACCTCCTCTGGATCAGTAAGGCCAGCCTTGTATAATGAGTGGGATGCCGTTCCGCCAACAGCTAACCTGTCCATTTGAGTTGTTCTAATCTGTATTTCCATCAACGGTCTGGTCCTGCCATTGTCACTTACATCTACTGCCATATGTAAACTTTTATACCCATTTGGCTTCGGCCTGGCAATATAATCTTTAGCCCGATTAGGAATTTCTTTCCACATAGATTGGATGATTTGATGAGTCCTATAGCATGCTCTCTCACCAGCTTCCAATGCATCATCTCCAGACTTAGGATTTAATATCACCCTAAGACCAAGCACATCATTTACATCTTCCGGCTTTCGACCATCCTTCAAGAGCTTCTTCATCGTACTATAACGACTCTTATACCGACCTTTAACTGAGATATTATCCACCAGTGCTGTGAGCAATGGATCAGCTTTCAGTGTTTGGAGCAGCTCTTCTCTATATATATCAATAAGGGATCTTCCCCCTGTCTCATGACCTCGTAACCATGTATCAACATAAAGATATGAATAAGGAAACAAGTACTGGAATGAGAGATCTTCCAATTCTAGTGATAAGTACTTAGTTCCCACAGCATGAGCTAGAGGAGCATATATTTTCATAACCTCTAGAGAAAGGATCTGCTGCCGGTATCTTGGCAGATAATGAAGATGTCTCATCATGTCAAGCTTGAGAGCCAAGTCCAAAATCAACGCCCTGATGTCATAGTAAGTCAAGCAGAACTTTCTCAAAGCAGCAGCATTATCATCATCAAGAACATCGATTCTGGACGGAATGTTCTTCACGCGCAAACTCTCGTGCAGCAGATGCGCCGTCCCAGCACCGATCTGGTCCCGAATTTCATGGATGGTCACCTCGCCCGCCTCCAAGACCTCTGTCAAAATACCAGCAGAGATAACCTCGGCATCCATCTGCATTCACATTAACTATAAAGAAACAATAAAAGGTAATCAAATAACAATTGCTCAGAAACAAACAAAGCATTCACGAGTCACAAAACACGGGCATCCAAAACTAGCCAGGACTAAAAAAAACAGCAAAAAAGGAACAAGTCCACGTCAGCATGCCACACGAACAAACACATTCAAACACTTAATCCAAACTAATAATGCTTTCCTTAAATAACTGTCAACCCCACAACATTGCCAAATCCATAAAGTAACCTTTATTATCTAATCCACTATATTATAGTAAAATTCCAACTAGTACCAAAGTGGTCTGGTACTTGAAAATCGTAATTAAATTATTAAATTTTTTTTTTTTGGTTTTGTTTTAATAAAATTTTGGTAAGAAAGTGAAAGTGAGGAATAGGATAGGATAGGAGTACCTGGAGATCAGCGAGGAGGATGGCGAGAGATAAGGCCTTGGAGAGTGGGGAGCGGCCATCAGGGGCAAGAGGGGAATTTTGCAGTATGGGGATGGAGAGCTTGAGGGACTTGAACAGGAGGCGGGAGGAGCTCGTCGACAACACGTTCATCCTCTCCGTCAGCTCGTTGAATGCTCCCACCAGCTCCACCACCATCTTCCCACCCGCATGCTCCGGCGCTGCCATCGACGCCGATAGCCGGAGTGGGGAGAGTGGGCGGCGGCGGCGCCGGAGGGCGAATAGGTGAGTCGGGTGAAGGGAAAAGGTGGTGTTGGAGTTAGAGAGAGAAGAAGAGGAAGTAGGGAATTCGGGAGCATGGTGCTGCAACTGCAAGTGTAGGAGCTCCATTGAATTGAGGTCTCTCTCTCTCTCGTCTTCCTCCTCCTGTCAACGATGATGACCACTCACAACGGTGAGTTCTGTTCTGTGGTGGTTAGTGGCTACCGTTTACTATTTTTTTTCCGTTCAGTTTCATTTGATTGGTTGCGTCGTGGTACAGTGGGCCATACTCAACTCTGCTTCCATGAGTTTTTTATATAAATAAAACAAACAAAATGGCATATTATATATATACCCTATTACGTAAATGTCCTTTTTTTTGTTATATAGAAATCGGTTTAAATCGATTTTAGTTCAAGTTAAACAGATTACTGTAACTCGTCAGGTTTAAACCGATTTTAGTTTAAGTTAAACTGATTACTGTAGCTCGTCAGATCGCGTCAGAACTAGAATCGGTTTAAATCGATTTTTGACACATTCTGACGCGATCTGACGAGTTGCAGTAATCAACTTAAATTGAGGTACAAAATCAGTTCAAACCGATTTTTGTAGTGAATTTTCTTATATAAAGTGGATTCAAATCAATTTATTTTATGTACTTCAGTTGCCTAGTGATTATAACTCTGTAGTTCTTATCTTATTTTTTGTATATTTAAATATTTTTTAAAAATAATTAGAATATCAAAAAATTAGTTTTCAGCATTTTTATAGAAGTTAAAAATAGCAGTTTTTTAAAAAAAGTTAATTTTTCAATTTTTTATTAAATATAAAATTTAAATTTCATAATCATTTTTTTAAATTTAAAATAAATGTACTCTCAATCTTCACCTCTAAATTAGTGGAATAAATGACCGCTAATTGATCGCAAATTAAATTGTAATTAACCTTATAATAATGCGTATCAAAATTGAGGTCAAATCTAATTACTCCTTGCTAAACAAAATTTTGTCACGCAATCTATACCAACATCACAAGGATAAATATTCAGTCTTGATGAATGCAATGCAACGAGGCCGTTTTGTCTTTTTATTTTCAACTCCAAGTGTCCAAATTGGTACTGTACAAAGCCTGCTAAGTTGAAGATTGAGGGTACATTTATTTTAAATTTTAAAAAATGATTATGAAATTTAAACTTTATATTTAATAAAAAATTGAAAAATTAACTTTTTTAAAAAAATTGCTCTTTTTAACTTCTATAAAAATGTTGAAAACTAATTTTTTGAGATCCTAATTATTTTTAAAAAATATTTAAATATATAAAAAATAAGATAAGAACTACGGAGTTATAATCATTAGGCAACTGAAGTACATAAAATAAACTGATTTGAATCCAATTTATATAAGAAAATTCACTACAAAAATCAGTTTGAACCGATTTTGTACCTCAGTTTAAGTTAATTACTATGGCTCGTCAGATCGTGTCAGAATGTATCAAAAATCGGTTTAAACTGATTCTAGTTTTGACGCGATCTGACGAGCTACAGTAATTAGTTTAACTTGAACTAAAATCGGTTTAAACCGATTTTTGACATATTCTGATGCGATCTGACGAGCTACAATAATCGATGTAACTTGAACTAAAATCGGTTTAAACCTATTTCTATATAACAAACAAAAAGGACATTTGTGTAATACTTTTAATAAGAGGGTATATATATAATATGCCCTTTTTTTTGTTTTATTTATGTGAAAAACTCCTGCTTCCATGGTCTGTTTTTCACCTTGCCTTTTACTATTTTCTTTTCCAAGGAGAGTATTGTGCTGTGCTTCACAAATTTGATTATGGATTTAATTTAATCTTATCTTATATTGGTAAGAATTTGATTTGATTATTCTTATTTATACTGAATTTTTTTAATATATTCTTCTAGAAATAATCTTTGATTTAGCCCCTTCGGCCCGATATCTTTTGGGTCTAACTACTTTTAAAGAGTTCGCTGTGGTTTGGGCCGGATTGAGCACATCCACACAGTTTGACTAAAGACAATATGAAAAAGCACATGGACATCAGACCAAAATATATGGACACAGTGGCAATGCTCGTGGAGGGATTGGTCGCTGAAAAAAGAAAAGGAAAAGGAAAAAGAAAAAGCAAATAATATATATAAAAATATTATTCTACCATAAAAAAATTGGTATTCAACTGACACACCTAATTTTTATTATTAGATGTGATGATAATTTTTATTATTTTCACTCATTTATTATATTCAACTGTGAGTGAATGGATGTCTCAATTTGTATTTATTTTTTAATATTAAAATAATATGATTGTAATATATAAATGTATTTGGGAGCATAAAAATGAAGAGGATGAAATGAAAAAATAAGGATAATTAAATAAAAAATATATTTGGAAGTTATTTACTGGATGAAGTGGAATTACTACTTAAGAGGACATGGCCTCTCCCTCTCCCTCCCTTTTAACGTTGCCCAGCAAGTGACCCCCGAGTGGAGTTGTCGGAGGGACTGACAAATATTAGTAAATAAATTTTCTTCTTAGCTAGGTAAATTTATCATGGTCTATCAGAAAAGGTAAATTTATCATGTTACCAAAACCCTCTTTAAAAAATAAAAGCATACCTTATGAAATAAGAAGAAGGATAAAATTAGAAAATAAATTTAATTATTATCCTGTTCCATTCATTAATATTATAACTTAAGCAAGGCTACCGTAACTCCTTTCCCTTCCTCACTTAAACTCCCAGACAATTGATGGCTTTTGTACGTAAATAAATTGTTAAAAAACATTATATACGAAAATCTCCCATTTGGAACTTTATTTACACATGTATATCCTTTTTGTGAGTGAGCGGAATCTATGAGATTAAGCAGATTTTTGGTTTTTCCTAATGCACAGAAATCGGTTGAGACTTAACCGATTTCTGTTTGTTTCGTCCCGCCATCATATTTCGCCCTTCACTTGCCCGTGTATATATATATATATATATATATGTGTGTGTGTGTGTGTGTGTGTGTGAATGATTTCGCTCGGCATGAGAGGCATACTTCATTTATCAGAAGAGAGCTCAGGTTGCTAAGGTTTTGAGGGAAAAATGACAATGAGAGTGTATGTTCTTGTTCATTATAATTGTAAAGTAGTGGAAAATACACAAGATATTGTCAGTTTATAAATCTATGTGGCTAGTTTATAAATCGATTAGGCTATTTAATTTAGGCTATATTGCTTAATTGCTCAAAAATATCTATGTGGCTAGTTTATAAATCGATTGATTATTTAATAATTTAGAATCTATACATAATTTTTAGCAAATGTGTTCCATCGACCGTCACAAAACGCTTGCAATTCTTAAACCCCTCTATACACGGCGGGAATGTCCAAAATAGCCGATGAAACATGGCACAACTACGATCAACCAAATTACCAACATAATAAGGCAGAGTTGAAATTTCAGTGATTGTACCTGGTAGAGTTGAAACATGGCAGCAATGACCTGAATATCTAGTTGAGAGTGATTTTGTGAAATACCAGCGGATAAGCAAGTATGTTCCCTGTTGTACTTCTTTATCTCCCACAGTTCTTTCTTCCGTCTATATATAACACGAATACTCCAATTACACCATCTCCCAAAGTACTTGCATTGCCCCTAATATTTCACATGATCTGACAAACATACCTTATACTCAGCTCCTTTTCGGATGCTATAGTTTTTTACCGCAAGTAGTACTGATTCTTTGTTGGGGAACTGTTGCCCTTCATGCAACTGATTCACTCCATGTAATCCCATTGTGTTGCTATCATCCAACTGATTCATTTTCATTGCTTCAAAATTTAAACTTGAATAGTGACCAACTCACTGACTTTCAGATTGTGTTTGAGTTTCGGTTGTCAACGGTTGGCCCTGGGTAAGAGGCAATACCTCCTCGTCTATATCATCTTCAAACAACTCTGTACAATTTAAATGATAGTTAACAGTTTGCACAAAGTTTTGCAATAATAAACTGACAACATCTAAATATTAATTCTTTAAGGTGTTTTCACTATGTATGTATGAGATATTAATATATTTAAACAAAATAGCAATGTCGAAAGAATCTTATTAACATTAAAATAATCACATTATTATATTAATTTAATTTTTTATATTTATGTAATATGTTTCATCACAAAATTAAATCAACAATATTTTCATAAAATAAAGTAGTACATAATTAAAATATTTCAAGAACATATTATTACTAAAAATTATGTATAGATTCTAAATTATTAAATAATCAATCGATTTATAAACTAGCCACATAGATATTTTTGAGCAATTAAGCAATATATCAACCCTAAATTAAATAGCCTAATGGGATATTTTTGAGCAATTAAGCAATATAGCCTAAATTAAATAGCCTAATCGATTTATAAACTAGCCACATAGATTTATAAACTGACAACATCTTGTGTGTTTTCCACTACTTCACAATTATAATGAACAAGAACATACCCTCTCATTGACATTTTTCCCTCAAAACCTTAGCAACTTGAGCTCTCTTCTGATAAATGAAGTATGCCTCTCATGCTGAGCGAAATCATTCACATATATATATACATGGGCAAGTGAGGGGCGAAATATGATGGCGGGACGAAACAAGCAGAAATCAGTTAAGTCTCAACCGATTTCTATGCATTAGGAAAAACCAAAAATCGGTTAGTTCTCAACCGATTCCGCTCACTCACAAAAATGATATACATGCGTAAATAAAGTTCCAAATGAGAGATTTCCGTATATAATGTTTTTTAACATTTTATTTATGTACAAAAGCCGACAATTGATATCATATAACCATTTCATTCTGTACTTTTGCATGATTTTCCATTAAACACCATTCCATTTACTTCATTTTAAATCTCCCAAATAATAGCCTAGGCGCCGAAGTGGAAGAACAACCAAGGAGAGGAGAGAGTGAACGAGAATGAGTGCGTCTTGTTCTCAAGCGCAGCACCACTCCCCTCCTCATCCGCCTTGGCCTCTCCTCCGACAACCACGCCATGTCTCGCATCGTCACCTTCTCCTCCCTCTCCCCACACGGCGACCTCAACTACGCCCTCAAAGTCTTCAAAACCCTCCCCCAACCCCGACACCTTCCTCCTCAACACTCTCCCCAAGGCCTTCTCCCTCTCCCCCTCCCAAACCCCTTCCTCTTCCTTCCTCTTCTACTCCCTCATGCTCCAACATTCCCTCTCCCCCAACCCCTTCAGCTTCCCCTCTCTCATCAAAGCCTGTTCCCTCTCCCAACAAGGAAAACAGCTCCATGCCCATGTCCTGAAGTTCGGCTTTGGAGCTGATGTCTATGCCCTTGACGGGTTGGTTCACATGTACGCCAGTTTTGGCTTCTTGGGTGATGCCAGGAAGCTGTTTGATACAATGCCTGTTAGAAATGTTGTGTCTTAGACTATTATGATTTCTGGGTATTCTCAGTTTGGGCTTATGGATGAGGCTCTTGATTTTTTTGAGCTCATGCCCGAGAAGATGAAGGATGCTGCTGTTGCTTGGAATGCCCTGATTGCGGGCTTTGTTAGGAGCAATCGGTTCCGGGAGGCGTTTCGATTGTTTCATAGGATGAGGGTGGAGGAGAAGGTGGAGTTGGATAAGTTTGTGGCTGCTACCATGCTTTCTGCTTGTACTGGAGTTGGTGCTCTGGAGCTTGGGAAGTGGATACATGGGTATGTTGGGAGGAGTGGGATTTTGAGTTGGACTCGAAGCTTGCTGCCACCATTGTTGACATGTATTATAAATGTGGCTGTTTGGAGAAGGTGTTTAGTGGGTTGAAGGAGAGAAGTGTCTCTTCATGGAATTGCATGATTGGAGGGCTTGCAATGCATGGGAAAGGAGAGGATGCCGTTAGGCTTTTTAGGGAGATGGTGGAAGAGATGGTTGCTCCTGACATTGTTACCTTTGTGAATGTCCTCAGTGCTTGTGCTCATTCCGGGTTGGTTGAGGAGTGGCGTTATTACTTTCATTACATGACTGACGTTCATGGTATTGAACCTGCAAAGGAGCATTATGGCTGCATGGTTGATTTGCTTGCCAGGGCTGGTGGAAACAAGAAAGGTCATTGATGAGATGCCCATGAGGCCAGATGCCATTGTGTTAGGTGCCCTTCTTGGAGCTTGTAAGATCCATGGAAACTTCGAGTTAGGAGAGGAGGTAGGCAAGAGAGTGATTGAGCTAGAGCCTGGAAATAGTGGCCGTTATGTAATACTAGCCAATATATGCTGATTGTGGTAAATGGGAAGAAGTTGTTAATATCAGGAAATTAATGGATGATAGGGGAGTGAAGAAGGTGCCAGGCTTTTCCATGATTGAAATGGAGGGTACTGTTAATGAATTTGTTGCAGGGGAAAGGACTCATCCTCTATCCACAGAAGTATATGCCAAAGTTTATGAGATGTTGGAATCAATTAGGTTGGTTGGTCATGTCCCTGACCCTGATGGTGTGTTACATGATCTTGTTGAGGAGGAAAAGGAGAATCCCCTTTTCTATCATAGCGAAAAACTTGCAGTTGCTTATGGTTTGTTAAAAACTAAGTCAGGAGAAACCCTTAGAATCACCAAGAATCTGAGGGTTTGTAAAGATTGCCACCAAGCATGTAAATTGATCTCTATGATTGTGATATAATCATAAGGGACAGGAGCCGTTTCCACCACTTCAGCAATGGAGTGTTTTCTTGTAAAGACTACTGGTAAGTGGTAACTCACTGCCATTGATATCAATTAGCAGTATTGTAATATGTATAAATCCTTTTCATCTCACGTGCACCCAAAAGCAGCACGCTTGACATGTAACTATGTATCTGATCATCAACGTCCTTATGTATGAAAATGCCACGGTTTTAGGACGCATGTACTCGTACAGATGAAAATTGTCATGCTTGACCATATTCGTGTTCCACAAAGCGGTGAATATGTGTGAAATGTTTCTTTTCCTTTGAAGACTTTGGAGGAAGGCTGTGTTGGCTGCAATCAGATTCACCTGGAATATATATAGAATCTTGTTTATTGTTGGCTTGTTGGGCGATGCTTATTCTCATGTAAATAGATTCTTTTATTTGTCTATCATTTTTTTGGGTTTTAGGTGATGAATATGACATAGACTACAATTATTAGGCATGTGAAGTATACATTCTTTTTGAAAACTACATTTGCCTATCATTCTTTTACATGTAAAATTGATTATAATATTTAACATGTTTTATTCATATTTAATAATTTTTTTAAAAAATATATTTTTTAGCATTTTAACTATAAGTTTATTTCAAAAAATTATAGCTTTTTATTAAATTACACTGAATATGGCATGGGGTTTATATTAAAAACCTCCAAAAGGGTCGTGTAATGTGTGCGTATAAGCTCTTATGTTTCTTTCTCATTCTTCAATTACGCAAGCTGTTCAACCGTTAACGCATCATCAGGTGGTGGCATACTATTATTCTATGAGAAAGGGAACATGCAGGCGTAGCTACAGCCTACGAGCTTGGCTGAGTTAAAAATTGTGTTGCCTGAACTGGGTGACGCATACATCATAATAATAAGAAATACAAAGTTAGAACTAGATTGGTTAGACTTTGCTGTAGAAATATAGAAAGCCTCGTTATCTCATGCCTGATGTTATACCACTCACCCCAATGTCCCACACCGTTGAGAGCAGAGAACAAAGACTCAAGTCTTTAATATAAAACAAACGTTTCAACACTTTACAAAGCATACCTTTCTCGGCCTTTTGGCTAAGATCAAGTGTAGTATCTGTTCTTATCAGTTTAATATCTGATACGTGGGTCAATGGCCCACACGATATTAAATTAGTTTTTTGAGGGGGAGGGGCCATCACAGTGGCTTGCTACTGGGCCTCTCGAGCGTCGCCCAAGCGTTGCACTAAAGCCCGGGCCTGGCGCACCCCACCCAAATCAGTTCTAAAGTTTACGTGTTGTCAATGGGTCTGACCCAAAAGATTTAAGTTATGTCCCATTGGCTTTATATTTTCGACTCTTGGGCTACGGCTAAGTTTGTAACTTGACCTAAAGATCTGTCCCTGGGCTGCCGGATTTGAAATTTGAGTTCCCTTAAGACTGAAGAATAAAATTATATCCTCATCATATATACGCACACACTCTCTTTACGCCTAGCTAATTTTATTACGTGCCAATTTCTATGAAATGTTTCTAGAAATCGTTTTTTGGTTTAGTTTTGTTGATTTTTTATTTTTGCACTATTTTGTAGTGGCTAAAATACACAGATAATTAGGCATTTGAATTTATAGTATTATATACTTTTCTTGATTCTTCTATTTGAAATTATTTTGAAAAATCAAGTTGGTCATAATCCAACATATTACGCTTAATCAATATCTTATGAAACTGCTACTTACCGTATGCTTAATGTGCCATGATCCTGTCTGCATTCCATATTGCAATGGATTTATGTGACATCTTTTTCTTTAACGATTCTGGAGGAATTGAGGAAGGTTGTTTGCCACAGCCTGGCTGGCTGGTCTGCTCGTAATAGCCTTACTAGAGGCATACTTTGGAACCATGTAGTTGAGGGAGCACAAGGAGCAAATCCAAATATTTAGTTAGACCCCATCAGGGTCATGTTTAAGTTCTGTATCTTTGAAAGTTACACACATGGCACATGATGATGAACACTTATTCAGATTTTAAAATGAGTCATTATAAAATTTAAATTTTATATTTAATTAAAAAAATTGAAAATTAATTTTTTAAGATTCTGATTATTTTTTAAAAATTATATAAATATACAAAAAAAATTTTTTGATAAAAGTGATTTTGGATTCCAAAATACCAAACAAATACACCCTTAATATTTATTTATGAAGTCAATCAATCAATCAATCAAGTATATGAGTAGCATTATGTTACTTATCCTTCAATGCAAGTTCTTCAATCACCATTAGATGTTGCAATGGATGCATCACCTGATCATCGGGTAGTGGAGAAAGCTATTGTTAGATATTTGCACTCCACTCCTTCCTGTATTGTAAAATTCCTTTCTTTTTATCCCCCGTGTCCCCTCTTATCTTATGGATGTTGCTCATGCGTTCTGGCTTTGTACTCAACAGATTTATTCTGTAGCCTTTAATTTGTTGGCCACCATGCTGCCGTCAAATTTTCACGGTGCATTGTCTCCACGGGTCAACATGGGTTCTCCCATTCACTATTTGACAAGCAGCTAGAAGCTAGAACCTGTGTGGCTGGCTATCGTGGCTTTATTAACTGAGTTTGAACAAGGTCATGCATCCATGATCCAAGCTTTACACAATTTGTTAGACCTGAAGGGTCCCTGGTGATGAAAAATTTAATAAATACTGTTTACTGGGGGGGGGGGGGTTAATGGATCGCAAATAGACTAATCCAAGCTTTAACAAATGCTGCTTTGCAGGTAAATAGAGTGAATGGAACCACATGGACAAGTCCCACACTGCTAAGAGCAGAGAATATACACCCGAGCCTTCACTATAAAGCAAACATCTTAACACATTCCAAAGCATACCTTTCTCGGCCTTTTGGCTAAGATCAAGTGTAGTATCTGTTCTTATCAGTTTAATATCTGATACGTGAGCCAATGGCTCACACGATATTAAATTAGTTTTTTGAGGGGGAGGGGCCGCCACAGTAGCTTGCTGCTGGGCCTCTCGAGCGTCGCCCAAGCGTTGCACTAAAGCTCGGGCCTGGCGCACCCCACCCAAATCAGTTATAAAGTTTATATGCTCTATTACTTGTATTTTTGCCTTGCCGAGAGAGGAAAGGAGTAGCAGCAATGCAGCATTAAGTTGCAAACTTCTTGTTCAGTTGGAGCCCGAAAAATTGTGATAGCTAAAAGTGAAGATGGGGTCGGGTTTCATTATTTTGTAATGTTCATTTTAGTAGTGTAAGTCTGTCAGTAGTACTTGAATTCACAATGTTGAAGTGTGTGGTGAGATATCCTTTAAGGGATCACATTAATGCTGAATGTTAGGAGTCAATATTATTTTGTGACATACCTACAAGAAAAAATGTCAAATTCACGCTGAAAAAAGGAAAAAAAGTCACAATTTTTGCTATGGTGCTTTTCGTTGCAATATCAAACTTGAAGCACTTGTTTCAAGGCAGGGGTTCTTGTGAATCTCCCAAACGGGATAAATGGAGGTATGCATCAGTACCTGCAAATAAACAACAGCATATGATGTATGAGAATTCTCGATAATTAAAGCCACAAGGGAACAAATAAATAAACAGAAAGTCCAGACAACACTATGATAAAGACACCAGTATACTACAAATGTAATTGGTTTAAGATTTACAAGTTACATCCCTTTAACAATCATGAAGTTAGGGTTATTGACGTACATAGTGGAGTTCAGAAAATTCAACTTTCACCCTACCAATGTAGAAACCTCCTGGAAATCCTAAGGAATAACAAGAAAAAGAAAGACACTTAATTAATAATCTAGTACAATAAAAATTGTGACAGTTTTGGTACAAGTTCAAAGGGCTATCGGATAAGAAAAGTTAATTCTACAAGGTTGACACGTTTATCTCACATCATAGTGCAATCAGATTCCATATTTCAAAACCTCTACAATGTGCTAAACACAGAAAAGAGAAGAAATAAAGTTGTCATACTCCTAGTCCAAGAACTGCAGCTTGGAAAGAAATCTACTGAGTGGAAAGCATTGAGAATGAAGAGTAATGTAAGTAATGGTTTACTCACCGTATCCTTCCATAGAGATTATTTGAAGATCACCCCCAAAGTACTTAGCATACAAGCGGCAAATAGGAAGCCCATAACCATATCCAGCCATTGTCACATTATCAGCTATTCCAAGATCAGAATGTTCTTCCAGTGGATTTCTTGCTGTACTGTAGAGATATGTAAAAATTTTTGGAAGACCACTTCTTGGTATTCCACCTCCTTCATCTGAAACCTATAACGACATTCAGACCAAACAAAACTAAGCATATCGATAGATTATAGCATGTAAATATCCCCATAAAAGGCCCAAGATCCCAGAAAAAGAAGATAATTCCAAAAACTACAAACTAGATTTTATAAATTGGAGCTTTCTGTGGTACATCCTGCATTATTGACAGATGGATTTTGCATTGGGATTTGTGTAACAAACATTCGGCACTCTTACATTGCTAATAGATAGGGAATAGGCAAACTCTTAAAATTTGGACAAACTAAGTACCTTTACGGTAACATCCTCTATTCCATCAGCAACTATTATTCTAATTGGAGGTGCAACTTTGTCAGAATCCATAAACCTTTCTTGCACAGCACGCAATGAGTTCTTAACCAGCTCAAATACCATAAGATGCAAGTGACTAGGAACATACCTGTTGTGGAAATATCCAGAATTGAAGAGAAGGAGAACATAAACAACTACTTATCAATAGTGTGCAAGTCCTAACAAAGGCAAATAAAACCATAGCAGTAAAACGTTACTCACGGAAAAGTAAAATCAGGATCCCCATATATATTAACATCTGGTGCACTTCCATATTCACGGCAACATATAGCACGTGCATCGTCACTAGCATTCCTTGCAACGTCCAAAGGAGACAATTTTGTATGTATACAACCAACACAATTGGGAGGAGGATCAGGATTGTGCAATTCCACATGTTGCCCTGAATCCAATTCAAGTCTTAGAGCTTGAACCAACATTGAATAATATACATACTTTGACATATAAATTTTTAGAACAAGTTTAAAAAGAAGGCTTTTAGAACTGACCAACAAGCATACGGATACCAATTCTTGACATGTAAAAGCGGTCAAGGAACTGATGAATCTCATTGCCATCTTCGTTAACAATCTTTGGGTACATAGTTTTCTTCAGTTGCTGAACACCCAATGCCATCGTAGGGACCACATTGTTGTGCCTCACCTTAATGGCCTTGATCATTTCAGTGAATTCTTTCTCATCATTCATGTCCTTGATCCCAGGAAAAGTTCTGATATCACGGAAAGAATCTAGGTACCAATCTCTAACCTAAAAACACAAAACAAAATCAAAAAAAGAAGGGAAAAAAAGAAGAAAAAACCGTAGCACAAAGATGAAAGAAAGATAAAAAAAAACAACAACCAAGAAAGTGATGAAAATGCACGTGAAGTAGCAGTACCTTGAGAATAGCAGGTTTTTGAGACAAGCCATAAGGAAGGTCCTCAAGCTCAATGATTCTCTTTGCAATCCTAACGGGGAGCTCCTTGTGAAGAAACTGAGCAGAGATGAGCAAGTTCTTGGGAGTAGGAGTGGACCCAAAATCCATCATGTACCTTAAGCTCACCCCATTCTGTCTCAAAGAACCCCATCGGTGCACCTCCTCCATCATTCTCTTGGGGAATGCCTCCCAAGCTTTCTTGGTCGCCATGGCTCAGTGCAGTTCCTGCTTCTTGGTTCTTGAATACCCAACACAGCAACAACAAATACTCTACACGCAATGCAAAGTGATACAAGGGAATGCGAGGAACATAGTGCGGGAACGAAACACTGGCAATGAATGGATAACGCAATAAGAACAGCGCAAAAGCCAAAAAGACAGCTCCCCAAAACTTGCGGGGAGAAAGTGTGACAGAGCAGAACAGAGACAGAAAACAGAGCACTGGTTTTTCCGTGGAGAGAGAAGAAAACGAAAAGTGGGGCGGAGAGAGATAGATTCTGAGTCCTTTCAACAAACGAGGGTCGTTTTTTAACTGCAGAATTGACGACAAAGTTTTAAGCTTTTCGCAATTGTGCGTGCTCTTGGATGGACTTAATTTTCAGTATTGACCACTTTTAAATATCTATTACTACTCTTATTTTAGTGACTTTTAGTTAGTTTTTTCAACATGCCTTTTTTTTTTTATCTACTAAAATAATAGTTTAACATTAATTAGTTGTACCATTACTTATAAATTTATCTAAATTTGTCAGTGGTAAATTAACTAATAATTTATTCAATTTTTGGAATTCTAGTTGGCCTCGTTAATTTTCTAATCCTTGTGGTAATTATTAAACGTTATAATTATTTAAACTTATATATATAAGTATTAAATTATTTTATTCAAATATTTTTAATGCATTAGTTACTCAAATATGTAACAATGAACTAATATTTAAAAATAAAATAATAATAACAAGTAAAATCAACAATAATAACAAGAATTCCATTACACTCCTTATAAAACAATTTGATACATTAATTTAGTTACAGGTTCAATTTTTATTTACGATGGTTAGTTTATTTAGAAATATTAAAATATAATTTATCTAATAGAAAACTAATAATTTATCCCTTATAACATGTGAATATCAATAATAGTGAGTGATAAAATTAAAAATTTTAAACGTTTGGACTCCTTTTGTGACTAATAAATAATTTAATGTCTTAAATTAATTTAATTTTTAAGAAAAAATAAATAAAATTTTTATAGTAAAATTTGATTTGTCACTTGTAATAAATTTTGTTGTCTTATGTTTATTGGATAATTATTTAATTTTGTTAGCTAGGTAAACACTGAAGGTGTTATTCACTTTTTTTAATATTTTCTTTAAAAAGTGGTTATCGTTACATTATTTAGATAGTTATTAATCCAGAATTTTTTTTAACATTAATAGATAGATTGAAAGGATGGTAATAATCAATTTTTTTTGATAAAGTAATAAATAAATTATAGTTATTATTACTTATATCATGTTATGTTCCTATAAAAAATTTAAACTGAGATAAATAACAAAACTTTTAAATAATTATATTAGAATTAATTGAACTAATAATAATATAATATTATAATAGTAATTTATAATGATTTTGTTGTTAAATTATTTTTCAATTAAAAGAGAAGAAAGAAGGACATTTTAGAGATATCAAACATAGATACCCTCTCTTTTGTAAAATATTTGTCAAATTTAGACAAATACGGGTATTAAGAAAAGTAATAAATAATATGATAACAAAGTATTCCCATATAAAATTATTATGTATAGACTACTACACTCAATGATCATTAATTGTGAAGCGCATCAAATGGTAAAAAGTGAAAGGTTATACTAATCATTAATTAATATAGCATAATATTGAAAGCTAATATAAGATATAGTGCTTTGAAAATATGAAGTTAATTATGGGTAGTATTAGAAAAATAAAATTAATACTTTGTTAAAATATAAAATTCATAGATATTTTAAAATATAGAATTACTTGAAAATAGTCAAATATTCTAAAAAAAGAGAATATTTTAAAATGAGTCACACCAATTTAATTTAAGATACACATTTTCATTATAAATATTTCTAAATGTGACTTGCTAAACTTTGTGTTGCCTTGCAAATTTTCGTTTAGAAGATGAGACTTTGTCATGGTTTGAACTTCGAATGCATGGGATCGACTCAACGAACATTCAAAATTGTTACTCATACATTCTTCGAAAATGGGATAGAAAGTCAAATCAAATAGTACTTCTTCTGTTTTATTGGCACATTTTTAATTTAGTTCTACTCTTTTATATATATATATATATATAAAATAATATTATATGTACAATAAAATTATATAATAAATATACATCATATACTATATTATCATTAAATATTATGTGTACAATAAAATTATATAATAAATATACATCACACATTATATTATTATAATAATAATATAATGTGTGATGTATATTTATTATATAATTTTATTGTACAGATAATATTATTCTTTATATATGGGTATCTGAAGCTCCTTGGAATTTGACTTGTTATTAGAGGTTAGAGGGAGAATCAGTCCGTAAATAAGACACAGTAAATTTTTTTTTTTCTTTATTAAGACTTACTTCTCCATGAAAGGGTAAAAAAACAAAAAAAAACGAAAGAGTGTGGCACATTAGCTTCACCCAAACCTTAGACCCACTAGTGTTTTGGATCTCCTTTAAAGCTGCAGGTATTAACAGTGGCAAAATCAGTGCTACCAACGATCACCACCCCTGCTCCGTAGAAGAATTGGAAATAAGCTCTCCAATAATTGACAGTAACAAGCTTGTCAGAGGAAAATTCACAGTACTACATACCCCTTCTTCAAATACAGGCCATTCCACAACCTTTTTTTGTCCATAATTCAACAAAACTCTCATGATCCAAATGTAGAATTTGTTTGGTTCCCATGCATTTTTATTTGGGGAGGGGCGTTATTTAATAGAATATATATGAAGTGTGGAATCTGGATGCAGGAATTACCCCAAATGAATGAATCCCCAAATCAAAAATACGAACAATGAGTGATGTTGAATGAATCGAGGATAGAGTATTCTAGTTCCATTTTTTGTTTGTTGAATAAAAGGCCCCCTCAGATGAATTTCATTAATATGGAAGATTAGAAATGTTGGGGTAAATGCAAGTTTTGGGGGTGTAGAGCTGTAGGTGCCATGGGGGTGAGTGACAGCTCCCTCATGTCGATGGGCTGGGGCCATAAACCTGTCACCAACAGTACCAGGACGCCGGAGGAAACACCATCCCAAGTCACGTGGCCGTCGCGGGTGAGTTTAGCTCCCCGTTGAGGATGGTGATGTTGGGGTCAGGGCGTTTCCGAGCACTTAGCCATGGCGATTCGGGAGCGTTGGTGATGTTGATTATCCAAATAATAATTTAAAACATTGATTAATTAGATATGACTTTTAACTGAGACTACAGGTTTCCGTAATATAACTTTGTGGCATTGCGGAATTCGCCTTTGTAGCATAGTTATTTAATCTATCTATTGTTAGGTTAATTAGGATAGTTGAGTATCTTTTTCACTGTTGATGAAGCTGTGTAAATTAAATATTTTGATTGAATAACTTAAAACTTTTAAAATATTATTCGTATATTAAAATTAAAACCTTTTGTACCGGGGTTTGCAAACATTTTTGTCACGACAATTTGTGCTCTTGCATCATTTGAGTAGTTTTCTGAAATATTTACTCCATTCAAGACCTCAATTTTTGTTTAAAGAAGAAAAATACAAACAATAATCGTTATTGCCAGTATTCCCTAAAAAAATTTATATGTATATATAATATGTATCAGGAAAAAAAAAAAAAAGAGGTTTTTCTTGAAGTGGCACGAGGTTTTTTTTTGTCTCTGTCATGAATGATGAATGACGAGAGTTTGAGGAAGAAGTGGATAAGAGCAACTGACTGCAGTTCCAAGCCCAGTTTTGTGCCCACTTGAGCGACAAATGAACCTATCTGTTTATATATGTTGGCTACAATTTTCTCTTGATTTGGTTGGGCCACATGATGTCAAAAAAATTCACGTGGCTCTCTCTCTCTCTCTCTCTCTCTGAGGTTTCCCATAGGGTGCTCTATCTTAATTACATTAGAAGGGTCAAGGGATATGTGTTGACCAAAAACACAAAAAAAAGGAGGGGGGGGGGGAGATATGTGTACAATACTATAATATATTTATACTAAGAATTTATCTAATAGGATACCAGTTAAAGAATTAAAAATAAAAAAATTTAGTATTAAAAACATGTATTTTTACATTTTTTAAGCACAGGATCTATAAGAAAATTTTAAACTTAACTTTTTCTAGTATCCTTAGCTTAGCAAAACCCTTGTAATATAGAACGAATATAAATAAGGTGGTGGACCTAGGAAAATAATAAAAAAGTTAAAATGGATCTATCATCTTCTTTATTTTGTCTTATAGTATAAATATGCCGTATAAAAATATTGTACGCATATAATTTTTCTAATTATATATTTGTGCCAATGCATTGAGTTTCTTCATCAAATCATCAATAACATATATATAATTTAGGAATATGACCTCATTATTTCATTCTTGCCGTCTGCTTTTGCCAAATGCCATGTGTAACACCACTTAACAAGATCTTAGAATCTCGTCCTCTGCTGGAAAAAGCCTACAGCATAGCAGGAGGCCAAATCTTAAGAGTAATTAACGCAATTAATTATAGAATCTAAAGAAGCTCATAGAGTGAGTTTCTTTCAATCCCACCCCTCCTTTTTTTTTTTTTTGTCTTTTCGGTTTCCCGAAACGTAACTATAGACGATGTGATTCATTTATATATGTATATATAGCAGCAACTTAACTTATGCACTGGCCATATCGTATAGCAGTGTAAGTCTCAAAAACCTTACTGTGTAGATGCCACTAGCTAGTTAAGACAAATATTGTATCAAATCTCTCGCAAAATATGATGCAGCTAGCATCTTTGTTATTTTCCGCTAGAGTGACTGATCGAACTTCTCTCATGGGCTGAATTGCCTGGTTTGTTTTGTTTCAGAATTACATATCCATCCATCAGAACTTTCTCTTAGTACTTACTAGCCAATATAACATAGTACTTAGTACTTTTCTCTTACGAAAAAAAAATAATAATTAAACTGCCTTGTAGCCTTACTCATTCAATTATTAAGTATATTTCTGCTTCTAAACTAACAATATATATATCATCGACATATTATTCAATCATTTTCGAATGTTGACGAGGTGTCTGGATTGAATTAACCTTTCGAACACGCATAGAACGAAAAAGTTGCGCATATGAAACTCATCTCTCACATGAGTTTACAAAAATGTCATCTTATTAGAGGGTTAAGGAGCCATTTTTTATCAGTTTATTTCTGATATTTTAGTGTTTCAATCTGTATTTTCTTAACCAATCAAATTTCGCCTTAAACGCATATTCAATCCATGACTCCAGGCATAAAATGTTACATCTATTCTGTATTTTGATCCCAGTCCTTCCAAAATGAAAAATTCAAAACTATTCGATGCACTGTCAAATCATTCATAAATATTTACTTAACAGTTTAATTATTCGTTTCCCATATAAGGATCAAGTGACCGTTCTCATTCTTAATATGCTAATTGTCTGGGAAGTGCCCCTTCCTACCTTCTTAAGTATTTCTAGGCCTATTTATCCTAACGGAATATTGATCTTGAGTTTTTAATTGTTCTGTGATTAGTAAGATTCAGATAAGCTTCTATTTTATTTTCCCCCATATTTCACCATTTGTTTTGCAAACTATATATTTAAGCAATAACAGCATTACCAACAAGAATAAATTAAACCTATTGAGGTTGATGTGTTCGATGGTGGGAGTGTGGAGCCTTGTCAAGCAAAATCACAAGAAAAACATTCTGATGTAGATTGATTATTCACCCAACTACCTCATTCAAAATCTAGCTTCAAAATTCTTACCAATATCTCAAAAAACAAATAATAACGATAATAATAAAAATAAAAATAGAAGCGTACTTTCAAATATAAACATATAGTTTTTTTCATTGAAAGGTCTTGTTTTTAGAATGAATGAATCATATACTAATCTAGACTACTCGTCGTAATAAAGTTGAAGCCTTTCGTTTAAAATATGCAACATCATTAACTGGAGGAAATTTGGATCCGATGAATATTTTAGACCAAACGTAAAAAGCAGGCTAAATTAATCTTATTAGTCTCTAAACATTTTAGTATAATTCAACTAAGTTTCTATACTTTGAAAGTTTACAATCGAGTCTCTACTAAACTTACAAAGTATTTGCAACTAAGCACAAAATATTGTAAGATGTTATCTCAAAAGTTATATACCTCTTGGGTTGAAGGATAATATCAAGATATTACTACTAGACTACAAAATATTAATAAATTGTAATATTTAACAGCATATTTATAATATTTGAGCATCCAATTATAATCATAAATGTTTTATAAATTCAACGACCTAATTATTATGGACAATGGACTATGCCTAGCCCAATATTAATGGGCAGGGTATTAGCCTTTAAGCTTCATATAGGGGGTTCAACTGCTCTTATAACATATTTATATCTCTATATATAGTCCTTTGGGCATAGTATTACACAGGTCGAAAGATATGCATAATTCATTTATTACTGTAAATCTCTTGAGCACTCATTGACTTGATCATCGGAGTTCTGGTAGATGCACACCCCTGTTTGGAGTATACATGGAGCAAGGAGAATCACATACAACAATTCGTGTTTCTCCACCTATTATGAATTCTAGGTATATTCTATCTGAGTTACTTATTCGTTAGACTAATCATAAAATTCTAAAATCTGGAAATCTAAAATCTAAAAATATAAGGAATTGAGTGAATAATTAAACCTAAAAAGATGTGCAACTGTTGCTTAAGGCCCCAACCCGATCATGGTCGTTTCTGAAAGTTGAAACTCGGCCTTTGAAAATCGCAAATTTCAAAATAGGGCTTCCATAAGTTGAGCTATTTATTCAATGATTTGTTTATACTTTCTGTAAAATAAAATAAATTATGTATATATACATTATTTAGGCTTACTTATTTGATACGTCAATGGAATTGATGAGAAATTCAGACAATCTCATTAGTTATTGTATACTTAATATATATATTAACAAAATGTTCGATCAATTGCAATTATTAAATATGTAGATGATTGAACCATTTAAAAAATGTGAAGAGTTAAATTTCAATATTGAATTGAAAGTTTCATCAATAGAGTTTTGTATTTTGTAAGCAATTGGAAGATCAAATTTAAGCCAATTGGAAGATCAAATTTAAGCTACCAGGGATTATTGCATCATACTCAAAATAATAGATTATTACATGAAAAAACTTATATAATGCAAGTTTATTTTTAAAATGAGAAATTGCAAATGTATATGTTCACCCTTAAGCCTTTTAATAGAGTCAATATATAATGCAATTTATTAATTTAAGAATAAATATATCTTCACTTTCTCACTTAAAAGAAAAAAAAAAACCTTATATATTATTATATATATCGACTATATCATGCCAAAAAAAAAAATGGATTCATGAATCTAAAAAAGATAAGTTTAGGGATAAGTTAATGTTAAAAGAGTCTAATACAAGGGGTGGAGTAAAGGTAAAAGGTTATTGGTCATTATGTATGGTGTTGGCCGTTGGTAGCGTTTGAAATTTGATTTGAAAGTGAAACCTTGGCTGAGGAAGGCTTTGCTTTGCAGTTTGCGCAATGTGTGAAAGTGCATCATGGCACAAGACAAAATAGTCAAATAGCAGGGGCAGTGACCCCACGGACAGCGCATTCCACTTCAACACAATTTGGTGGTTCTACTCCTACCCCAATCCTACCAAATTCATGATTTTCGTTCCTCCCCTCTTTCATTCTTCAACTTCCCTCTTGATAGTACACTATTCTCTTGGGAAAAAAAAAAAAAAAACACACTACACATTTAGATATATAGCACCAATTGGCTAGGTTAGCTTACCTTGTTCCAACCCCAATCAGTGATGAATCCAGAATAATTGAGACGGTGGAGAGAGATAATACATAAACATCATAACAAAAGGTTTCACATAATTATATAAGCACATATAAAAATATATTAATCAATCTTCGAATACTTTGATTTCTATATTAGTACTTGGAGTCAAACTTAAAAAAATAATTTTTATTTTGGTATGGGGTTAAACTTAATGAAATAAATTTTAGTTTCATGCGAGATCTAACTTAGTAGAAACAAATTTTATTTTAATATGGAGTCAATATTAATAAAACAATAGGAGTTAAATATGTATACATGGTAAAATTTCAAAATCTTAATTAGGGCATGCGCCCAGCACCTTGTAAGTGCATCCTACCCTAACCTCAACCTTAGCTACCACTAACCCATTCACATTTAGTATTATTGTTAATATATCAATTTATTATGCTTACACTTAATCTTTACAAATTTATCTTCGCAAACTTATATATATATATATATTAGACCCTATATATATATATTTGTTTTTTTTTTTTAAAAAAAAAAGCTCTCGTTAGTTACTGGTGTGAAGCAAAATTTCGCGCGATGCGAGCAAACGAATGGCTAAAAAAACATTCCCGCGTTTTGATGTTACGTTTGTTCCCCCTTTTTTTTTCAAACTAATTGTATTTTTTATTTTAATCGAACATTGATTTTTTTAAAAAAAAAAAAAAGAAGAAAGGGCAGCGGAAGAATATATAAATATAATAAAATAATAATAAAAATGATTATTGCCTGACAGCGATTCTCTCTCTCTCTCTTCCATTCTTTCTTTCTCTGCTTCCAACTTCCCCATTGTCTGTGTTGTGTGTGCTGTGTTTTTTTTTTATTATTATTATTTTCTCCTATCCTTTCATCTTGTCGCTGTGAATTTTCATTAAACGCATTGCTTTTTTTTTTTTTTTTTTCAATTTGATCCAAAAAAACTTGCTACATTTACATTTTCTTCTGCTCTCTGCATTTTTCGTTTCTTTCGAATTCTATCAACCATGCGTTATCATCATCATCTCCATCATCATCATCCTGTGGCAACAACCAGTTAGGGTTTTTCACTTTTCTATTTTTTTTTTTTTTGGTTTGCCGGAGGAAGAGTTATTCTCCGGCTGCAATGGCCACCAACTTGCAGATGACGCCTCAGCTCGAGCAGATCCACGGCGAAATCCGCGACAACTTTCGTGCCCTCGCGTATGCATGCTTCCTCCTCTCTCTCATTTTTTTTTTTTTGACCTTTCTAATTTTTTTCTGTGTTGTGTTGACGCTGTGTGATTTGATCCGCTGTTTGTGTGTTTTGTTTGACGGTTTTCGTTGTAATGAATGCCTCTAACAAAGGAGCACAAAAAAGAAAAAGAAAAGAAAAATTGTGCCGTGTTTAGGATGTGATTAATGTTGTTGTGATTGTTGAAATTGGGGAATTACCCACTGGAATGTAATTGTGGATCAACATGAGTGGTGGATAGCGTGGTCGTGTCTTGAATAGTTCATATAATCAATTATCGGGTGATTTGCTTCTTGGAGTTGATGTTTAGGGCCTTGAGGATTAGTGATGTTTGAAAATTTTGGTGTTTTTATTTGGTTAACAAAGTTGGATAGTTAGCTTTGGGAAAGGATAGTACTTGACTAGTTGGCGAATTTAGTGTAGCTGTGGTGGAAGTAGTTTCACTGGAAGAAGGGTCTGTCTGCAGTGTCCACTTTGTATGCATTGTCATGGTCATAGTAGGGATCGTGTATAGAAACCACTTGATTGTAAGTGTGTCTAGCTCAGACTGACAGTTGGGTGTTACTCGTTAGCATAGCATTCCATGCTTGAAAGACTAAATGTTGCAGTTTATAAGGTTGAAAGTATACTATTTTTTAAGGATAGCTGGACTTAGCTGTTTGCATAGTCACATGCCCTTTTTCTCAATTGAAGCATCTCTCCCATTAAGTCAGATTGAATATTCTTGTTTGAACCCTTACATAAAATTTAGAGTGGAAACTCCCACATTAATCTCAGGAAATCGCTTGTGACATGTCCTTATTTTAAGTATTGATTGTTTTGAAGTTTGAACATAAATCTTTCTGGTGGTATAGTCATGTATGTTTTTTCAGTTTTAATAGTTACATAGGATTGCAGGATGTCTGTGATGTGCATGTTTGGAATGTATTACTTCTTCATTGAATTTTATTTTTTTGATATAAAGGGGCTTTTATCATACTTTATGGAGAAGTTTCCCTCCGGAATTTGAAGGATAGTGAGATTCAATTTTTAGGGGCAATGTTGCATGTTTTTGTTTTTGGTGGTCACAATGATTTATAATTAATTTTTCATCTCTTGAAACTGTGAATATAACTGCCTGTGACCTGGGTTGCCCTCTTTCACTCAGTGATAAGCTGAACCAGTTAAAGGTCTTTGTTATCCTTCCTTTACTTAACGTTATACCAGTGATGTATGGTTTAGTTGTATTTTTTTTACTACTTTTGGTCTTGTAATAATGTATCTTTAGCTGGTGCCATATTCATAGTTGTTAATATGTGGAGGAGGAAAAGAAAGAAGCAAGGCTTAACTACTTTTTCTAAATAGATCCATCCTTTAAGCATTTTAAGTATATGTTAGAATGTGGATGATTTGTAATGTGTTGATTTATTTATTCATTTTTAATATGTTTACCATTTTCATCCAGAAATGGCTTCCAGAGGCTGGATAAGATTAAAGATTCCAATAGACAAAGTAATCAGCTGGAAGAACTCACGGGGAAGATGAGGGAGTGCAAAAGGTTTGTCATGCACTTATGTAGTTGTGATATTGGTGTTGGTATCTCTTGGTAGCTGCTGGAATTCACTGAATGACATCCCTCAAGCGAAAAAAAATTATAAAAAAAAATGCATGAGAAGGAAAATACAGATTCTATACAAAAATAGGAACTTTCACAATTGTCAATTCGATTTTCCTCATAGGTTTGCATGGTGGAACTTTTGTGTGTTATTACATACTAGTAAATATCATAAACAAGAGTTCTATATCAGAATTTACATCTCATGCGAACCTCCAAGGGTTTGAATGACAGTAATATGGGAAGCATGCAAGCTTGCTCTCTATTTTGATTTTTTCTTTGAACAGTAAATTTTGATGTTTAGTTTCATGTTCATCATACTAGTAATGTGCTTTCCAGACTTTGTATTCAACTGGTACAATCAATTTGCCTTTTTCCATATGCCAATCCTGAAAGAATGGGAACTTCATGCGATTTTGATGTATTATGCAATATCCTTTTGAATGCATTCCTGGCAGTCTTAGATTATTGAGCAATATGTTGCTATTAATGGTTTCAGGTTGATTAAGGAGTTTGATCGTGAAATTAAAGATGAAGAGGGAAGAAATCCCCCAGAAGTGAACAAGCAACTTAATGACGAAAAGCAATCAATGGTCAATGCCCAGAACCTTTCCCTTTTTTTCCCCTTTACTTATGTTGGGAATCTTGTATCTACCATGTATTATAATTATGACAATCCAGTTGATCCTGTTTTTGATGACTAACAACTTTTATAAAGAATTTATATGGCATGCCAATTATGTTCTGGGTATTGTCAAAATTTCAAATAAAGTGATCTCAACATGTTCTGAAGGAAGCTTGAGTTTGTCCATATGTTTGTCACAAATTGTGAGTTCATGCACACAAGCAGCCAATTAATGTTTGCTTACATATATTTTTCGTGCAGATCAAGGAGCTAAACTCATATGTGGCATTGAGAAAAACGTGAGTTCATGTATATATTTCTATATGTAATCTAAAAAGAAAATTATTTCTCTAACCTGCAATTGGTTCTTCTAAAGATTATCTATCAAATCTGATGATTGATACCAATTTTCCCCGTGGGCACATTGATCTTTCAAAATTGTGATATATGTTTACTGTTGGTGTTGGCAGACAGAACCAAGAAAGCAAAAATTTTAGTTCCTTTTATAATATTTTCACTCCTAAATAAAAGTTTTATCCTTTTTCAGCCATGAAGGAGGATTTATACTGTCACTTGGATGATTGACAGGTACATGAATACCATTGGTAATAAGAAAGTCGAACTTTTTGATATGGGAGTAGGAGTAAGTGAACCTACAGCTGAAGAAAATGTTAAACTGGCTTCAGGTAAAATGTTCAGTGGAAGTTGTAATTGAAAGCAATAGCATGCTGCCATATAAGTTGAATTTAATTTAACTGTATATATAATATATGTGTTTTCTGTTGCAACCAGTCAGCTTCTAGAATCTGTAGATTGTGTTTATTTATGTGCTAATTTTGCAGTGGCTTACTTAAGGTTTGGCTGATGCATCCTCTTTTGGATTTGGGAACTGGGACATTCTTATGTTTTGTTTTTATATGTAGTGAATAACAGAATTATCTCACCAAAATACTAATTTACCTTGTCATATAGAAATGTCAAATCAAGAACTTGTTGATGCTGGGATGAAGACAATGGATGAAACTGATCAGGCTATTGAGAGATCTAAGCAGGTGAGTCACTTCAGATTTTTGACCCCATTTCCCCAGGAACTTTGTTCTTACCCCTCCAAAATGTAGGTTGTACATCAAACAATTGAAGTGGGCACCCAAACTGCTGCTACCTTGAAGGGTCAAGTAAGTTCGATTTGCTTCTAGTATTCTTTAAGAAGGGAAATCCTAGATGATCACAAATTTGACCTCTGTCTGTTTTCAAATAGTGCAGACTGAACAAATGGGTCGTATTGTTAACGACCTTGATTCTATTCAGTTCTCAATTAAGAAGGCATCTCAACTTGTTAAGGAGATTGGTAGACAGGTCTCTTTATTTTGTTGTTTCTATTCACTATTTACTTTGCTTTAAACCTGTGTCATGGAACTAAACTGTCTTTCCATATTATCAGGTAGCTACAGACAAGTGCATCATGCTTTTTCTGTTCCTGATCGTTTGTGGTGTGATTGCCATTATTGTGGTGAAGGTATGATGTTCATGCCTTCCATTAACTCGATGAAATCATTGTGTATGTATCTTCAGTTCTCTCAACTTGAATCTCTCAAGTAATATGACATGTTTTTTGAAGTTGAAGATTAAAACCTAGATGCTTCAAGAATTTATTTTAAAGAAGCACTTTTGCATAAATATTTTCAATAGTTTACTTTGGTAATACGCTATACAACATTGAAAAAATAGAGAGCACTTCTCTTGCATAATGATCCGTACAAGTAGGCTCCTCATGTGCAGTAAGCAGTATAGTATTGGTATTTCATGTTTGTGTGCAATAGAATGCTGATACTAATCTTCTGTTTTCACCGGCCATATTTTGCAGATTGTGAATCCCCACAACAAAGATATTAGGGATATTCCGGGACTGGCGCCTCCAGCCCAAACCAGGAGGCTTTTGTAAGGAGTGGAGAACATTTTGATTGATTCTTATATTCGGCAAAGAGTTTTTCCATCTTATTCCTACCAACTTGATTCTTGTATCTGTCATTGGGAGAGGATTGCTGTGTGGGGGCATTCATTTCTGTCTCTTTGATTAATTCTAAATTTAAAAAGTTTCTTTCATCTCCTGTTTATGGTTCTATGTAAATCACGCGAGAGCTTTTTGCTTTGCATTGACATTGAGTGCCATGTTTCTTTATGTAAAATTCGAAAAACTGTAGGGCTAGAAAGAAGATAGAAAGAAGATCATACTCTACTGTCTATCCGTGGTGTGTACGTGTCTGATTCTGAATAGATTAATAGTTTTTTTTTTATCATTTTTTTCAATTTTCTTTTTCTGTAATCTATCCATTTATTCTCAACATTTGTCTGTAGGATTGGTTTTTAAATTACATTTATTCTAACTCGCGCTAGCTCTTGTTCTTTTTTTTTTTCCCCTTGAAGTCCTAACTAGGATGGGCTGCTTTTCGCCTAGTCCTTCAACTCAGTCCAATGGATATATTTACATTGTACTTCTGTTTCGTTTGTTCACTCTAGTTTTGACATCGATTAATATGGCTTTTTCTGCGGGAACATAATGTTATGGCGTTCAACGATGAAAAATTGAAGGAGGAAAAAGTGCTCTAACATGCTATTTGGCCGAGCTAACACCTTAAAGGATTGAAGTCGGATTGATATAGGATCAAACTCAAACTGTATCCATGGGAAACTCAAATATTGATTACCTAAAGCAATAGCTCCGTCATGGATGTCGAAAAAATTGTAGCTTGCATAATCTTTTTTCTTTGGTACAGCACAAAATATAAATGAACCAAGCCATGCTCCGTCATGGATGTGTAAGTAATTGTAGCCTGCTTAATTTTTTTTCCGTTGGCACATCACAAAATATAAATGAACCAAACCAAACAAATTCACTACATTTTAAGGAAGCTCACTCCAAATGAGTCTGCTAGCAGCCATAATTTAGCACTCCTAGAGGATTCATCAGCCACTGCAACATTCTTAGCGAGCAAATTTGCGGAGTTGTAAGTCTCTCTAAGGATATAGTTGATTTGTACGCTTCGTTGTCTTCTCTGTACCAAAGGCAGAACAATTCGTTCCACCATGCTTCTTAATCAATAATGTTGGTATTAAAGCCCGAACCAGTACAGTACCTCAACTGTTTCCCCTTTGTTAGTTGTTGTTGTTAACATAACATAACCTGGCTCATAAACCTCAGATGACAACTCCGTTGTATTCTTGGAGAACATTCCAACCTCAACTGCTCAAGAACCTAACCACGGATTCTCTGTTTCCCTCTTCCATGCAGATCAAGAACATTCCAACCTCAACTGCTCTCAATATGTTGTCCTACACTCTGTCAAACTTGTTAGTGTTGTGTTATGCAACACCGAGCTTTCACCCAAGTAGCTATCCTAGCTTTGTTAGTTGTGTTTGAACTGGGTGATGCATCCATGATCCAAGATTTGCACGAGATTGGTTATACTAGGATGTTTGCTGAACACTAGAAAAAGTCCGTTAGTGCCTGGCTTCAGTCAAACTACTTACGAAGAAGTCCCACATTGTTGACAGCAACAAGCAAACACCCGAGCCTTCACTATAAAACAAACATCTTAACACATTCCAAAGCATACCTTTCTCGGCCTTTTGGCTAAGATCAAGTGTAGTATCTGTTCTTATCAGTTTAATATCTGATACGTGAGCCAATGGCTCACACGATATTAAATTAGTTTTTTGAGGGGGAGGGGCCACCACAGTAGCTTGCTGCTGGGCCTCTCGAGCGTCGCCCAAGCGTTGCACTAAAGCCCGGGCCTGGCGCACCCCACCCAAATCAGTTCTAATATTTTATTTTCATAAGAAACGTTGTCTGTGATTGATGCTTATTAACATAGAAGTTTACTTTCTTGTTAATCTATTTTACGTTTGATTATATAAATTTAAAATAAAGTGCATTCGTGGTTTTATGGACTGTCAAGAGTTTATGACATGGATTATGCCAACTCGTTCGCAGAGTTGACCATCCCAATCTCGAATGAGAAATAACGAGTTAAAAAGAACTTGTTAGTAAAATGTGCCATTTGGCAATTAAAATATTTGTGAATGCTTATTACTATTATTCATTGAGAAAAAAAAAAAAAGGCCAGTTTCTCCCCATCGCGGCTAATAAATTTTAGAAATCATTATATAAGAAACAATTCATCCCAGCAACCCTTGAAATATGAACCACCATTTAACTACACATGGATGTAATTAATTAATTACAAAGAGCAAGCATATGATTAGTTATAAAACAAAATATCTAACAAGAATGAGACGAATACAGGGTGCATATGGAACCAGCTTCCTCTTTGGTTTTCAGCTTCCTGTTGCATGGTTGGTTAGCTGAGTACGTCCGATATGAGATAACCTTGATGGAGGAATTAAAGGTGCTTCTTCATCGATGCTCATATCGGATGTCGAGCCATGACCTCCACTGCTTCCCCCATTGTCGCTACTGTTATCTGGGACATAAATATCAGATGACTTCTTCTCGAATCCCCAGTCCTGCATGTTCCGACAACATTCATTTTAATGAGACCAGATGAATAAACACTAACCATGGCAATGGCCACCATGATATCAAGTTTACATTGACTATAATGGATTGCATATAAGTGCTAATATACATGTCAAGAAGATAGATAGATAGATACCTTTGTGATACGATCAGGAATGCTTTCAGCAGGTTGTTGAGAGGCTCGGACATCCTTGACCTTTATGTAATTGTACATCACAACTCCACATAGTGCTGCAGAAGTGCAGATAGAATAGGTACTCATGAGAAGGAGGGAGGACTGGAGGAGGGAGATTAGAAAAGTATCATGTTTCAAACAGAACTTACCAACAGCATAGCCAATTATATTCAAGCCAGTTATTCTAGACTCCGGAAATATAACAGTCGAAAGGGCTATTAATATCCAGTCTTTAAGGACCCCAGCAACACGGATGGTCACGGCACCTGTTCTACCGATAACTAAGAAAATGGAGAAATTCAAGGCGAGAGCACATAGAGCATTGGAGAAGAAGATCCAAAAATTGAACTGAATCTGTGAAACTTCCATCACAGGCTTTTCCAGTAGGTACCAAGGCACAAAGAGAAACACAAAACTGCATATTACAAAGTACAACAGATGTTAGCACATCACTTGGGATGCTGGGTTTGCTAATATCCAACTATCCAAGCATTGGTACTCCCAAGAACATCACTTTTTGTCTTGACCTAATAAGTGGGGCAATGAAATAGATATGACATAAATTGGAAAGTTAGAAGAAGTCGAGAAACTGAAATACAAGAATGACTCTGCACATTACTTGCACATGATTGAATCACAAAGGAGAAAATTATATCAACATTGATGAATTTTATTCCCCAAGTCCAGAAGAGCAAGAACCAAATGGATTGTTGTTAGAAACATATTGTCACATTTTCCAGGTGGGTCAATATGGCACTTTCTAGACTTGACTTTTTTTTTCCCCAGAGAAAACTAGTTGAAAATGTCAACAGAATATACCTGCATGGAGCTATGTAATATAAGCTTGTAATAGGGTTTAAACTCAAGCCCTTCTTCTGTAGAAGGACTTGGGTTAAGACCAGTCTTAAAGCTTCTGCAAAGATGCCCGTGACCTGGTAAACTGTACCAACTATATTAAAATGGATTTCCCCATAGGAGGAAATGACAACTCCAACACTGACCAGCACCATGTTCAAGAACACATCACACCTTGCTTTGTCAGTGCCGCACAAAACAGCCACAACGAAGGTTGCCACTGGCACTGAAGCATCAAGTTTTGGAGTTAAGGAAAGATCATTCAGACAGTAAGAGACACAGGCAAAGTTCATTAGAACATACTCAGAGCTTTGAGCATCTGGATGAATGCCACAGATATATGCAAGTAGGCTGTATTACCAAACCTGTAGCCGAAAAAAAAAGAGAGGAAAATATTGCTCATATAAATGTAACTGTTCCATTGATATTACATGAGGTGTGAGCTTGTAGATAAAGCATAAATAAAATACCAAAACAACTAAGCCAACCACCAAAGTAATCTTTCAATCATACAAGTTACCAATAATAATTTCTTGGAACAGCATTCTTTGAACCGCTTTAAATGCCAGAAAATGATAAAGTTCCAAATATAGGCATGTGGTGGCAGAAAGAAAACTCTAGTTTGAGAAGGCAAAGTAGGACTAACAGCTCCCTCTAGACTCTTAAAAACATTAAATCAGGCTAATGAAAAAACTTTATACCAAACTGAAACAATCAGAATAATCCTTAAATGTGTAACATGAGCAAACACTCCAGCAATCAAGCATAAGCTGACTGATAGTCATACTTCATTCAAGTTCAACCTAGCGGAAACAAATTGAATGAGCCACACTTATCTGAGCTAATTTGGAGATGACTAACTTAATAATGACAGTTTTGATACTTCCTTAAATCTTAAAAGTTAAAACAAGCACATGCCGAATTAAACAAAGTTAGGAAACACAAACATGAGGGATATCTAGCATTAACAAACCAAGGATTATAGCCCAAATCAGAACAACTTCAGTTTGCTAGTGTGGTAGTACAGTACTTACCAAAGACTTGATGCAAAGAAGGCACTTATTGGTATCACACAAGTTGCATATCTGAGATGGAAAGAAAGTGTTTTAGAAATAAGTTGAACAAAGGAGAATAAAGCTCCAGAAGGCTTCAAATCAAAGGCAAACTCACATTTCAAATGTCATTTTGACAGGAGCTACAACCTACAATACAGAACGAGGGAATATCAGTTAAGATACCAATCAAATAATCAGACAATGACAAGTGATCAGACAGCAGCTGTAGGCAGCAAAAGTTCTAGTTCTAGCATAATTGACTATAGGCAATGAAATTGACCACAAAAATCCAAGAAAAGGAGCTTTTCCAAAGTAGCATACCTTAAAGACCCGGACAAGAAAAAATGCCACGGCACCAGAAAAGCCCATATGAATCATCGTCAGTGTTATAGGAAGCGGAAAGTTAAAGTATTTTGGAGACAAAACCCACTGTCAAAAAAGAAAAAGAAAAAACCTTAATCATTGTTCATGCTTCAGCAAAAACTAAAAACTTGTTTGGATAAGAAACACATGCAAATGGGGTGCTTACTTTGTTATAAAGTATGACTCCAGAAGAAAGCAAGATGTAGATAAACAAGTAGAAATAAGTGAGGAAAAGCGTTTTGTTGATCATTTTGATTGCCATAGAAAAAAGAAGAGTCTGAGCTTTATAACATATTGTAATCCAAATCCAGCACCAAACCAAACCCAGAAGTAGTTACACCAGAATCCTAAATCCGAAAGCTCACTGAAGTTGCTTTAAGCTCACTGCAGCAACATTCATCTCCCAACTCGAGTAAAGTTAATGTCTTTGCAACTGCTGCACCTATTCAGAACACTGGAGGAAGAAAAAAAAAAGTGGGATCCAAACTAAAGAGGAACAAGAGCAAGATGAAGAAATGGAAGATAAAAGAAGACCCAGATGGAGAAAGAAGATAACTTTGTAGCGATCTTTGGAATAGCCGACCAGGAACAGGCATAGGCATGTGGGTCTCTGAACGTGTTTGGTGTGGTGAGAGCAGAGGAGGAGTAACGCACTGGCAACACATTGGTACAATACAGTACACTTTCCCTCTGTCTTTGACTCTGTGGTCAAGACTTTTTCTTGTTTCCATCATATGATTTTTACCTAAATGAATATAAAAATAATATGTATCACTTAATCTAATAAATACTTGTAGGTAACGTGTTTAAATTTACGTTACATGCACTAACTTGCTAGCATATGTTATGAAATCTTGTTTTTACTTAATCATCACAGCAACACACATTATCTTGTGCAACGTGCAGATGTTAAGGCCATTTGCTTGTAAATTAGTTGTTGTGGGGATAAGGGAAACATTTAATACACAGCGTTGTCTGTCATATTCGCTAAGAAGGAAATGATATTCATGTTTTCACTTGTCAAGTACGCTCTGACCTAGACATGTCTCCATTAATTAGTGTAGAGTTTAATGAATATTATTGGGATCGAGCTGTGTGCGCGTGTGACTTTTGTGCTCACAATTAAATGGGAGGCAACATAGTGAAGTGGGCAGATGACCATAATAAGTGTTTGCCACTTGGCCTTACTTTGTTTTGATAAAAGCCATTAGGCTTTAGGTTTACTCCGCAGAAATGACTGAGTTAAGGAAAACCACTTATTAGAATAAAATGATGGTCACTAGGGGCGAGAGTGAAATAAAATAGAGTGAAGCAGAATATTTATCCTGTATAATTGTTTGGATATGTCAATGGAATGAATTAGATGTTTTCAATTTTTTATCCCTATAATATCCCTAAATTAGAATGTATATAATATTAGTAATATGGGTAATTAATATTTTTATTAAAAAAAAGGCTCATTCCATCCAATTTGAGGGAAATGAGAAATAGAAGAAGATAATAGAATTAGGTGGAATAAGCACCATCCATTTCTATATTGCTCCATCCAAATTAAACATACCTAAATAATGGGGCTACTTAAAATTTCATTATGCTCCACTCTATTCCATCTACCCCCATCAATTCAAATATACTCGAAAGCACCATGATATTAGAGGTGGGAACAGGCCAAACTTGTAATAAGAACATCAAGCCTGAGCTTAACCCATTTCCTGTTATAGACTTTATTTTCGGCTTGGCTTGTGATAGCCGCCTACAAGAGCGGGTAAAACACCGCAAGTGCACGGGTCGTTCAAGTAATATAATATGAGTAAAAGAGTATCGTCTCCACAGGGATTGGGTATAGATATGTTATCGATTTACTAAACTACCATGTTCAGACCCAAGCAAAATGAGTTAATGGAGTTAAGAGGAAATTCTAAAGAACAAGTAACTGGAAAACACTAATGTAAATTAAAGTTGAGAGACAACCAAGGTTAAAAGGCCTAGGGGACCTTTTTTCACCCTCTACTTCACTTGGATATGCAAATTACTTAAATGAACATTAATGAATTGGTTTTGTTAGCATGCCAATTATAGTTAAAAGCTTATGTCTAGGTCGATTAACCGTGTCTATTTCACCTAAAACACTAAGTGTCCTTGTGAGTTAGTGTGAAATCAACCCATTGAGAACTAACATCAAATATCTACTATGCAAGGCCAATGGGTATGTTTCCATCCCATTGACTAATCCTCACACCTAAGCCAATTAAGTGTGAAAGAACAAGCATTACCCATACCAAGGTCCAACATCTCTATTCTTATGTCTAGTTCAAGAGAATCCTCCAAATCAACTTAGATGGTGGCCAAACATATAAGAGTATTAAGAATAGAAATGGGTAACCAAAACCAATATCATCAACATTCAAATAAACAACATTACAAACATCCAAGATCCATAGAGGGATTCAAAGGATCCCCTAGCTACAAGTTTAGCTATCCATAACAATGAATAAAACACAAACTAATTCAAGGGACATAATGAATATTAAAGACATAAAGAGAGAGGAAGAGATGAACAAATGGGGCTTCAATCCCTCTCTTAGCCCTTGGTCTTCAATCTTCAAGATGAATCCTTCTCTAGTGTTGGCTTCCGCCAAAACCTAGGGTTGCTCTCTCAAAAGCTGCTGAAAAAGGCATCAAAAACCCAACTGATGTGTTGCTGCCCTAGGTCTGGTTTAAAACTTTACTGAAAATGGGCTGGGCCGCGTCTGGGTTGCAACCCAATGAAAGCATCAGATCACGACCCGACTTTAAAAACTAATCAGATGCTGTATGCGCCCAGTAGGTTGCGACCCAGCGGATTTTAGGTCGCGATTCATCAGCAAAAAGTTCAAAAAACTTAATTCCTTGCTTCCTTCCTCTTAGCTTCCACTTGGATTCTCTTCAAGCTCCAAATTTCTACAATTTCCTCTGTCAAAAATCATCAAATGAGAATTTAATTTGAACTTTTCAATTCACCTCAATAATCATGATTTAAGACAATGAATTTTCAACAAAAGCTCCGAGACAACAAGTAAACAAATTCTTCTTATTTTAATGTGTTTTACTTGGAAAATTAAGGACAAAGCATGCAACTTCAAATCAAATTAGAAGCTAAATAACTCTGGAGTTATCAGCTTGACCTGCTTGAGAGGCTAGCTTGGCCTGAAAGCTACTTGCAATGCCTGTTTTTAAAATTCATTTAAGAATAAAATAATTGTTACAATTTATATAATAGACCTTAAAGCTTAGGCCTTTATGTAGACCTAAAGACCCAAAAAGGTTAAGTCTTTTAATGCCTGCATGAATAAAATTCCAACTGCAGCAATGTATGTAAACCATATTATTAAAAGAATTATCAAAACTACACCGAACAAGTAAGTTGGTGTAGTGGTTTGTACTTTTTATAAAGTCTTATAATCACCCTATATATGAAATTTTACATATATTTAAGAATATATATATATAGGCCGACATATTAACCTTCTAGATAGCCCAGATCTAATCTCATTACTTAAATAGCCCTTTTAAAAGGTTTGAGCTGACTTAATTATTAAACAAGCTAAGCCTATTCTTACCTTTAGTGGCATGTGCAAATTCCTATAACTCCATCCAGTGTGCTTGGATGGTTGTGTAAAGTTTGTTTCAAATTAAAAAAATAATTATAAAACTTAAATATTAAATATAATTAAAAAATTAAAAATTAATTTTTTATAAGCTATCATTTTTAGCCTTTACAAAAAAAAGTTAAAACTTATTTTTTTGAGGTTTTTAATTATTTTTTAAAAAATATTTAAATATATGAAAATTGATTTTTTGAATGAAAAAAAAGTTATTTTTATCTAAAATAATCTCAAATAACACACACGATCAATCTTGGACTTACCTAAATTGTCTCCAAGCAATCAATAAATACCAAATACATGAGATATCTCTTAGTCAGCGCCTATTAGATCATCGCTTAGCTATTCATTAATACTATTGAAAATATTTTTAATTAATAGTATTGAACATGCTACTAATAGCAGCCGTACGAAAATAAGTATTGTTTTATTGGTGGTTTTAAATGCCATATATTAATACTATAAAAAAAAATTATCTTCATATATTATTACATACATTATAATAGTTAACTTTATCTTCATTATTTAAAAACTGCATCCAAATAAAATATTTTAATTAGATAATAATATAAAATATTTTTATACTATTAGTTCATTAAAATTAAACTCTTTATTGAATATTTAGGTGCTAGATTTTCTTTGGAGATCGCCATTGTCTCACAATATGGCCGACAATGGACTACAAGTAAATTTATCCTATGGTGGAAATATCATTCTATCCTTATCTAAGGTCTTGAGTTTCAAATGGATTAAGAAGAGCAGCATTGCTTCCATCCCCACCGGCACGGGTAAGATCTATCCGTACGGGATCCTCGTGAATGCCATAATTGTAAAATACAATTTTTGTTTGGGCTTCTTGCAAATAAAGGATTTAATTTAGGAACACAAATTATGTGTGGCAGTGAATCACCTAACTAAGATGAACAAACAACCTTGCTGACGCAAGGCACATTGGCATGTATTTTTGGCCTTAAAAACTAAACTAAAAGGGGGCACACTAGCCATGTACCCTATTGAAGAAAATGCCGAAAAGGTACGTTAAGGGGGGAAAAAACTCTTGACATGGGAATAAAGATTTATTTTGATTCTTAAAATTGTTATTGTATTTCACTTTAGTATCTAAAATTTTAAAATTAATTTTTTAGTACCTAAAATTTCATTTTGTAGGTTAGGGCCAAATAAATGTTAGTCAACTGCAATTTTTTACGGACATGTCATTTGTTGATTATATGTCATATTAATCACACATGATATGCTGACATGCCACTAAATCAAATTAAATTCAAATTAGTCTCTGAAATTTTTAAATATGTCAAAACAATTCCTACAATTTTTTTAAATGTGTCAAAAAGTTTCAAATTCCCAAATTTCTCCTATTTTATTTCAATAAAATATAAATTCTCAATATTTCTCAAACTCACTTATTTCTTTTTTATTTTCATACCCTATTTAAATAAAGATCTCTCTTACATAGAATAACAATAAAAAGATAGTGCATCACCAACAATACGGTTTTAAATACGTCCTTAATGAACTCCGTCTACACTTAATAATATAATATTTCCTTTGCATCCTATTTTTCATATTTTAAAATGTAATTTATTTCACTAACAAATTAATTATATTAACTAAGTATGGAGAGTCAAACATTTAGACTAATTAAACTCTTAATTGTTTTTAGGACATTTAAAAATTTGGCCTATTTAAATGGGATGAAAAAATAAGTGGATTAAATAATTATTGAGAGTTTAGATTTTATGAACCAAAGAGGATAAATTTGGGATTCATGAATTTTTTGACACATTTAAAAAATTTTAGGGATTAATTTAAATATATTTTAATTTGGTGTCATATTAACATGTCACATGGCGTGTAATATGTTACTTATCGTGTCATGTCATCAAAAAGTAATGATTTACTAATATTTATTTGGACAAAAACTAAAGTGATTGGCGAACTAAAATCTTAGAAATTAAAAAATTAATTTTAAAAACTAAAGTGACTGATACTTATCATTTTTAAAACTAAAGTAAAACTTTCATCTGAAATAAATGAGACACATTTGTTCTGTGAATGCCCCTAATTCATTGGCATCTTTGTTATCAAGGCTGATAGTGGATCAGCTCAATAATTTAATCTGAAGAGGGAACAGTAAGGGATTATTGGGCTTTGCTGCGGCAAATCCATGTTGACCGACATTTATTAGAACTGATTGGTCTAGCCCATTTATCTTATTTAATAGCTCATGGATTCTTTTGGGGGAAAACGTTAAAGATTATTAGACTTGGTGGCCCGAGTTCCTTTCAAACCTGTACACATTTTTTTTAATGTTAACACCAATATTTCAGATTTCAAAGCTTAAACGAAAGAAGAAACAAATAAAATGAAGACATTCTGTCAAGATTGTAGAGCTTCTAGAATACTTTCAATCTGCACATGCTCAGTATTTTTTATACTACCTATAAAACATATAGGCATTCTTTTTTTTTTAATTATTTCTTGAATTTGATATTCCTAGTACAACCTCCGGCAAAGTTTATAATGTATTTCATACTTGGTAGTTAAAAAAACAATGCATGAATATCTATATATATATTTAATGGATTTTTTTATTAGTATTTTAATGGATTTTGAAGCTTCATAAAGAAAAGAAAAGAAAGAAGTAGGCTTTACCAAGTCGACAAATGGCACTTTTATTGAACTTCTAAGATACTTCCAATCTGCAAAATGTCCATGTTTAGGTAGGAGATTTTAGTCAACATCATGATTCATGAGAAACGCTTACTATTCTTAGGGTAAAATACACATTAATTATAAACTTATCCATTAATTATTTGCACGAAGTAATTAAGCTAATAATAAAAATTGAAGTTATATTATACCCCCAAAAAAAAAAAAAGTTAGATATATATACCTGCACCAGAACCGACCTCTGAATAATTAACTATTAAACAAATTAAATTAAATACAATTGAAATGTTAGGGATCTCATAATCCTAAGCGATCACACACATATTTATTATTATTATTATTATTAAATGGATGGATGAATGAAACTGTCTCTTGACACTACCAGCTAAGCTAACTATATTATAAGCATAAGCATAACCTCAATGGACAAAGCAGTTTCAACTACTGGCACCACAACCCGTAAGCAACAGCAGCAGCAAACCAGAAAAATGCTGAATGTTGCGTGTGTGCTATCGCACTAGTTAACAATCATATGTGGACATGTTTCAAACGGCACAGCCACATCCAAAATATTTGATATCCCACCAGCCAGAAATTCCAGCCTAATGCTTTCACATGATTAATTTGAAATCTCCTAATGAATAGAAGAATAGAGAGAGAGAGAGAGACCATGGCATACCAACTGATGTGTTTCTGTGAGTGCTTCCCTTTGGCCTCATTTCCAACACCAAAGATTCCTTGTTCATGAACTAGGAACAAATAATTTGGATGAGTCCCATGATAGGCTCTATTCAATTAAAATGAGATCTATGTTGTTAGACCATATAATCAAAAGACTTCAACTTTGATGTATGGACAATGTAAATGAGTTTTACACTGTCAATCAATCATCTGCTTCTATTAGCAAAACTTTTTAATTAATGAGTGATTGAGTCAAACATTTTTTTAATGTGACACCACAAGGTTAAATGTTTGTGTAAAACACTAACAATGTATTTAAATTAAATTTATAATCAGATATTGATTGCTTTTTATGTAATTATTTTAGCCCCTATGTTTTTTGTTGGGTTGGATTTCATTAAGGGAGATTGCTTTGAAGGTCTGTGACAAGCTATAAATCTACTGTTGTAGACTTTCTCTTATGTTATTTTGTTAAGCATGTGTATTGTGTGGTGTTTGGTGTAAAGCTTTGTTAACTTTATATATATGAAGCATATTTAACTTTAGGACTTTGGGTCCCAGCAGCATCTGTGCAATAGACATTAAGGACATGGAGGACCCCTTTCAGAGGGTCAAGACAAGCCAAGAATATAATTAAAGGGTAGTTTGTTTTTTGTTTTGTTTTGTTCATTGTATTTGGGTAAAAATGAATCTGAGTTTGTGTTAAATAAGTGGATGAGGCACGCCCACTTCTCCTTGTTTATTTCTCAAAGCATAAAGTTCAGTTCTTCCCCTCATGTTCATGGATCTAACACCTGACAAGAAAAATCTAACCACAGAAGGCAAATGTCTTTGATGGGTTGACTCTGATTTTACTTTCTTGCAAAATCTACCAGCAATTGTCGGCAGAAGACAAGCCTTTGCTTTTGTTTATGCTATGAGTATACGCTGCCCACAGTGCAAGATATTTAAAACCAAAGAAAGGCTAATTTTCTTCTTGAGAAATTCTTTTGCTTTTTAACTTTGTTGCTTTGCTTATTTTATTTGTCAATATATCTCAGCATTATGCTTTAAAACGATTATGTTCTATTGTTCCGAATAATAAATAAGCTTTTGTTTTTGAGATTCTAAACTGCACTCTTTTATTGATGGAAAAAATCTTTTTAGCTTCTGAGTTCTTACACCTGCAGCATCCAGATGTCACTGTTCAAGTTTTCTATAACCCCTAATTATTATTTTTTTGACATCTTTCAATATTTATCATATAAGTATAAATAAAATAAACAATAGAAAATAAATCTGGAAAAATAAATTCCTGTGCAGCCAATGATTCAATTCTGGAATGTATAATTGCAATGACCAAAAGGGTATAAGGACATGCTGTCAATAATATTGCGTGCATCCAAGTAACACAAAGACAATTAAGTAGCGTTCCATCAGCATTAGGCAATGCAATTATGCAGTCACATACTTGGCAGCTCTTAATTAATTCAGTCTTTGTCCAAGCTGAGCTGCTTTTAGAATCTGGCTGGTCAAAGAAGAAGACTCTTGCTTCGTAATTTATCAACAGCTAAAGAAGAAATATTTCCCACCTGACTGAATAAATAATTTGAAAACATTTCACATCTACTGTATACATATAATAGCCTCTGCCTTTTTCCCTTTTTTTTGGTATATGGAGGAGCAAAGCAAAAGAAACACAAACCTACAAAAGTACTTGCTTGCTTATGCCGTGCATTTTAAAGTGGTTTATTGTATCATTGAACACAAGATTCTTGTTTTGTATGATAATACAGAATATTAATTGTATTAGTGGAAAATGTTAAAGCAGGAAGCAAAATATTTACTTGCAGTTGATATAGAAGTATTTCTGATTTTTCTTAACCGTGCTGCAATTCTTCCTAGTTACACCATTCTTATGTCTACCTAATCTCCCACTTTAATCAACTTTATAGGATGAAAGTTGTGTTTTGACAGAAAATTTACCACCGAGTACTGTGTTTTTCTCTAATTTTCCTTTAGACGGGGCCCATTTAGATTGATGAAGAGAAGCACCGCATGATTAATAAAGTATAAAACACATTTAAACAAAAATAGAGTGAATATCAACAAAATAATTAGTGTTGGAAAAAAGCATGGACTGAGAGATCTGGTCTGTAAGCACATAATTATCCTGTGCAGGTTATATCTCTTACTAAATAACAATATCAAAAGCACATGCGTTTCTCTTGACCACACTTTAATTGGACAATGCATATCTCAATTCATTCATAAATAAGTGAGTTCTTATTCATAAAGTTAAAGAAAAGAAAGAAAAACCAGTATAAACTCACAAGAACCATATGCGGAGCATAACATATATTATATAAGGTAGTTGAATAAAATGAGCTCCTTTATATTTACAACCTTCTATATAATGAACAGAATAAGCCACATAGCTACTATTAAAAAAATGATACATAAAAGTCACATGAAAATGGAAAACATTATTATATAGCAGAGCATATATGAAGTCGTTCTTTATAAATATAATGATAGCTTTATAATCACTAAATCCATAAAAAAAAAATAAAAATTACCTTGTATGTGACTGAGATGTGAAGCAATGCGCTCCTATGCATTTGAAACAACTGCAATTGAGATTGCATGGTACACATCTATCTGAGTCACACAGAAGGTGGCTGTCTTTGTTTGGGTGGATGTGGCAGTGACAAGGGGTTTCATTTGAGCACAGCAGCTTCCAAAAGCACTTAACCTGGACCAGGAAAAAATTTCCCTTAAAGAAATAAACATGGGACCACAGGGAATCAAAACAAAACACAAGACCTGGCTGATGATGCCTTGTGTTTGTGTCATATGTACGTAGAAGCCTTCTAACATGGTCTCTCACTTGTATGTATGCAAGCATAGGCCTTTCAAACCAATCATTGCTCCATACAGCATGGAAGAGTTGGAATTGTACAAGGATGACACCGCTTTATTTTACTGTTAATCTGGGACTATGCTTTCCCTTTCGCTCATTCTAATATTGCTCACCTCATTATTAGAAGTTTAGATATGAGTAATTTTTGTACAATGTTTTATTAATATTATATTGTGCATGACCTTCAAACCTTAATTGTATATGATTAAGTATTGCTTCAGCAACATGAAGCACGGGGGTTCTGGTGTGTATAGTTTTCTCTTTAAGAATAGGAAAGTTGAAAGGGAAAAAAAATGAGAATTGGAATTAGAATTGACTCAATTGAACATGAGGACACAGTTTTCCAAGTTTTCATTAGTGCCCATATGGCTAAATGGGAGGAATGGAAGAAGATAACAATAACATCTTCCCTACCACCAAGAGCATAATTGGATAATGAATTCTAGAACAAGGGCATTATGGGGCATCAAAAAACTGATATGGTGTCCAGTCTGTTTCCTTGACTAACCAGCCTACTGAATGGGATAACAAAGTCTCAGTAAATATTAGATATAAAAATGAAATTTAGTAATTTACGCAAATCAATGATATGGAAATTTGCGAAAAGACAACGACTTTGGGGGCTTATTCGTTGTGCAGTCTGTTCACTTGACCTTTTCAACTTAATTCTTTTAATTATTTTATTTTTAACAAATCTGCACTCTAGCACTTTATTCAAATATCACAGTGATTACTTGTCTCATGTAATAATAATTATGCTCTTGAAGTTTTAAAAATTGATGTTTGACTCACAAAAAATGAACAAAATAAAAAGACTCCCAAAGAAGTCCATTATTAGAAATTGGTTATTTCCTTTTCTTTTTTCCCTCACTTGTATTATTGTATAATGTATTTAATGTCAAATATACCATTTAAGCATCTGTTTATCTGTCACCGTCTGAACAAATAATCATAGGAATAATAAAAGCATTAAAAAAATAGGAGTGGAAATGGAAAAAGGACACAGGGATTAAAGAGTGGGGGTGTGGGGGAGGGAAGAAATTTGAAGAAACAGCAAAGAAAGTTTCCATTTTTATGCTTATTTTTTACTGTATGTTATGCAATGTTAATGTAATGTAGTGAGTCATTCATGTCACTCGCCATCACCTACCACTGATAATTCCATGCCTTGTTATTAACCCCACCATACCCATTTGCTTCTTCCTCAGAACTTTCATGTGCCTCTCTTTTTTGTGTTCTCCAATTCCCTCCAACAAACCGCACACATAAAGGCAAACAGGGTCAGTGCCATTGCTGTGAGACCGTCTCCTCTTTCTTATGCTTGGGTAGTTGAGTGTGAGGAGAGGAGGCAATGGTGCTGGTCTGTAAAAGGTCAATTTTTGAGATTGGAAACTGAGACCCATTTGCATTCTTGAGAAAACCCAGAATCCAAAATCACATTTTGAACAATGGGGTTGAGCTGGGCATGTGCCAATGCGTTCACACTAAAGAGGATTTTGGGTGCATAAGAGATCTGGTGTTTAAGTTACTTCAGGGTCTGAAAAGTAGCTGTTTTGAAATCTGTGAAAGGATTTCAGTTTGTGTTGTGGAAAGGTATTCACTCTCTCTCAATCTCTCGTATAGCATTTTGTTTTCTTTTTGATTCTCTGCTTAGTTGATGGAAAATCCCGGGGAGATATTAAGAGATGACTTTTTTGATTTGTCGTTGGTTGTTGGTTAATTATTTTTGGTTAGCTATTTTGAACTTCTATTGAGCTTATTTCTCCTGGTTACAAATTGAATGAATAAAGTGTTTATCTTTCTCCATTATTTGGTTTTCAAGTATTATATTAAAACCAGTTTTATTTACATTTATGCTCTTGTGGCATCTTAGGATTTATATTTTCCAAAAACTTTGAAGTCAATTTGCTGCATTTCATTTTTCTTCACAGCTCTGCTTCATATTTGCTTGATTTGTCTGGGATATGTATATACCGAGTTAAAATATTTAGTGTTCTTTCCTTTTGTATTTTTTTTATCGTGGAACTGAATTTATGCAAGTAAGCAACGGGTCCTTTTCCATTTATTTCTATATGAG